>VDFB02151278.1:0-24197 GCA_007258455.2 Sequoia sempervirens
TTTGCGAGATAGGCAAATTATATGTATCAAAATTGGAAAGCGGCCACGCAATGCGGCGACTTAATTTTGCTCAAAGTGCTCTTGTAAAAAGTTGTTCACTAGATCTGAGCTCGAAACCCTTCTTTGCCAAAGTTGCAAATGGTGACGAAATTGAGTGAAACAAAAGCCAAATCTGACTTTTTCGAGTCTCCTAGACGCAATGGGACAGCCCAAAATATTGCCACTATAGCCAAAAGTGTTGCAATCACCAGATCTCACCAAAATGCAAGCATGCAATATAGGATACAAGAAACTCAAAAATCACAATAGAAATTGATGGAAACTCTCTAATAAAAAAATGGAAGGGGCTTGCCAGATTCAAAGCTCTGATACCATGTTGGAGTTAACAACCCAAGATCTTCAATCTGCAATGCCAAAGAACCGCCACAAGAGATAGAGAGAAGCAACAATGGAAGATGCTATTCCACCAAACAAGGATTGCAATATGATACAATATGATCAATGCAATACTATACAATGCTATATGCCAAATTACAATATGCTAGAGATGCCTTGCTTATAAAGGCAAGGATGAGAGATAGGATAGGACAAGATCATGACAAGTGTCTTAATCCTATCACATGAGACAACTAACTCATAACTACCTAGGAAAGTGGAAATTCTAGATAAGACAACTAATACTTATCTAGATATGACAACTAATATCCTAAGTAAACTTAACATGTGAATTAAGTCCCCTAAGTCCCTAGTAAAGGAATAAACTAGGTACAAGACTTATTCACACCAACATGCACATTGTCCATTTTTAGATTAGATGTTTCGGTTAACTGACGGTAACTTTCCAATTAACTTTATAATTTGTTTTATTAGTGCTTAACAATAAATCTTGCATGCATTGCAAGACTGTAGTTGACTCAAGGTGATTTTAGGGTTCCCTCCACCTTTTGATGTCTATAAATAAGAGCTTTTGCTCATTTGTACATAACTTTTGCACGAGAGAGAAATATATGTTGTGCCTACCTTGCCTTCAATATTGCTCGTTCTGTATTTGTTCATGAGTATTTACTATTGTGATGAATTGTTATGCTATTGGGTTTCATGCAATTATGATGGTGAATTCTTGCTTTAAAGTTAAATATAGTGGCTAGTTGATCGTAGATTGTATGCGTGTCTCGCCTATGCAATTTACTATCCTAGTTGGCTATCCTTTATGTTATGTGTTCAATAAACTCGTTCAGATTGAGCTGATAGATGTGCCACCTTGCCTTCAAGTTGAGAATCTATTCTTGGTTATCGTATGATGTGTGTGAATAATAAACTTATTCAGATTGAGCCGATAGTTGTGCCACCTTGCCTTCAAGTTGAGAATCGTACTTGGTTAATGGGTTATTTGTTTCAATAAGCCTATTCAGACAAGTAGATAGTTGTGCCACCTTGCCTTCACGTTGTAAGTCTATGCCCGGCTTATCGTCAGATAATCATTCCCGCTCTGTTTCCTCATGCTCTGAATTCTTGAGGGGATTGGATAGTTAAGTTACTTAGTTTTGAGTGTTGTAGTTAAGTCTTGCGAAACTGGAAAATACTTAGCTGCAACGTATAGAGTTTTAGTGAAAGCCTTGTACCTCTTACAGCTAAGACAAAAAGACAGGATATAGTTTAGTTTATTTCCCTTTTCAAGAACTTTTGTCAAGCACAACGAGGGAGCTTCCCCTCCTAATTTGAAGAGCACTCATTTAAGTAGTGTGCATAGGCATCCATTACCAGCACTCGGAGGTGTTAGTTGATGCAGCCAACAAGCCTCGAGTTAAATGTCGCTTTCATCAAGCATGACAACCACTGCTACAAAATTCAATCAGTTGATGGCGGTCGATTTAGGTTTGAAACGATATGATCGAGAAGTGTTTTTCCATTCCCCCTTGGCCTGAAAGTGTCACTATCTCAAAGGGTGAATGTGAAAGGATATGGGAAATGCACAAAGACAAGTACAACAAGAAGATTGCACAAAGGTGGATGAAGGAAAAGCATAAGACTTTGCCTAAGAATGTCGAGCAAGGCGAGTTCAAAGATGAGATTGCTATCATAATCACCTTGCTCAACAGGGTAACTGGATCAGAAGATGCTACCAAGTTTCAGCCCTGGATGTTCTATGCCATACCCCGCATCATGAACAAGACTGAGTTCTATGATTGGCCCACCTTGATCAATGACAACCTACATCAGCAGATAACATAATACTTCCAGTTTCACGAATTCCATATGGTTTCTTACCTAGTCTACCTGGTGGCCTATCAAGGTCAATTCAGAGGGTTGAACACTGAGGGATCATTGAGCGTACAACATATCTACAACTACTATCCTCAATTGGAATTCACGAAGTCATTGCATCACTACAAGAGGGTGAATGAGGCTTTCCTGATATACACAGTGCGGGACCTGGACAATGAATTGCATGTCCGTATCTCTTTAGTTGCCAGGGCAACGATGGCGAAGTGGGTGGATTGGTTCATACAATTTCCTACTTTCACCTATCTTAGAGTCTATGGCTATTCAGGTGCCCCACTCATGCTACCAAGGTATCCATCAGACGATGTTGTATTCATGGAGTTCTTAAGGAAGGCAAGTGAGGTCCACACAGTCTTAAGGAATAGAAAGAAATCCGTCCTCAATTTTCCATTGGGACTGGGAATCTACACATGCAGGACAGCAGCAGATGCTAAAACCATGGGAGATGAGTTAGACAAACTCGGCCTCAAGCCTTACAGCGAGAGATGATCGTATGACCCACATGGCGTCTACGCTGGCCGACTTGAGAAAAACTATGCTCACATATCCACCCTTGAAGATTTTTGGGCTAATTGTACAGATGAGTTCGAGGTGCGAAGGCATAGTTACAACAGGCTCACTCTTCACCAGATGAAAGACTACCTTTCAGAGGATATCGAAGCATTGTCAGATGATGATGAGGATGTGTTACTCCCGATGTATGCCCGAAAGGGAATTGAAGATCAGCCCCTTCCTTAAGTCAACTGGGCTAATAAGGAATCCCTCTCAGTCGAAGAAAGGACAAGGCAAGTCCTTGAACATAGCAAGGTCTTCCTTGTTCTCAAAAGGAAGAAGTCCATACCAGCAGCAGAGCCGCCAAGGGTACAGTCATCACTTCCCTCCTCTTCCAGAGCACAATCAAAAGGGAAAGGTGTAAGTCAGTCTCAAGATGGTGTGAAGGGCAGCAGGTCAACCAAAAATGTAAGGAGGTTAAACTTCTCAGGCATAGTCATACAGGAGCCATCAACGGTTGAAGCAAAAGCTCCTCTAGAAGACCCTATACCTCAAAAGGAGACAGGAGAAGCGCCCTTAGCACATGACTCCATACCACTGACAGGGTCTTCACCAATCCACATTGACCTTGATATTGAAGATGATGAAGAAATTGCAATTGTACCTCCTAAGGAAGTTAGTAAAGATACTACCGTGTCTTGGCTTGGCTTGAGAACTCCTTGGGAAGGGTAAGAAGACCTTCATAATAGGTGATTTTTGATGACCTTGATAACATCTATCAGGAACCTCCTAAGAAGAAAGCAAAGAAGCAAGTTCATTATGAAAGGAATCCTGATGGTGAGGTGATCATGGAGACTGCCTTACCTCCTGAACATAAGAACACAGATGAAGTGGATATGGAGGACTTCGTAATGGTTAGGGCTAATCTTGGTAAAAATACCAGACATGCAGATGTCAGTCTATTCAGAGTTGTGTTTGAAAGTCTTTAGGAAAGAGTGCTCAAGGATGGGGAAGACAAAGCAGCCCTCAAGGTTGAAATCCAATAACTTAGGCTGTATATTTCTAACCTTGTCCATGGTTCTTCACAGGCTACCCAGTTGCTGCCCCAGGTTTTAGAGACACTAGCTGATAATCATCAGTTGAGACAGTTGGTTATTTGTGGGAAGGAAACTCAGGAGTGGATCGAGAGTTTCATGTTCAGAGGAAAGGAGATCTTGGCACAGACGTTTCAGTTGAGAGAAAACGCTCATGAGCTGCGTCAAGGTATCCAAGGGTTTGAACAATCAGTGCTTGAAGTAAAACCGAGGCATGAAATCATCATTACTTATTTAGATACAGCCTATGGTTCAGCAGTTTCAAAAGAACACAAGAGGCAGATCCTTGCTTGGAGAGAGCGTCATGTCTTCAAAGTTAAAACCTATGAAAGGATATCCGAGGAGTTTATTGCCTACAGACAAAGGGTGATCAAAGCTCTTCTTTTCATCAGTGAGTTTGTCACAGAGATTCCTTCTCGGTACAGTCTTTAAGATGGTTCCTACGTCATGCTTGATGAAGTGCAAATTGAATTTTAGAATGTTGTTCGCAGCTATGATAGCAGCAATACAGTTGGCGGGAGGATGAGTCATATTTCAATGATGTCAGCAAAGTTTGAGAAGGCGGCCAATGAGGTCGAAGATTTCCTAAGATGAATTGCTGATGGATAGGATATCTTAGAAAAGCGCAACTTTGCTATTGATGGGATAGATGCACCAAACCAAGACACGGTTTCCTGCTTTTTAGCGGATGTGATTGAGATTTGAAATGGCTTTCATCTAGAAGCTTTCTTTCCGCTTTCTTTCTATTCTTGGAGCAATTCTTATCCATTCTTTGAAGAAGAGAAAGAAGATAAATGTAATAGTTGGCGTTTCCTGCTTTTTCTGCTTTCTTAGGTGTTAAATGTTATCTTCTTTCTAGATTTAGAAATAAAGCTTGCTTGCTGAGCAAGCCCTAGATTGTGAAAGCAAGGAGATTTTAGGGTTCCCTACTCCTCTGCTTGCCTATGAATAAGAGCCTTTGCTCATTAGTTTTCTTGAACCACGCTAGTGATAACAAAATGCTGAGCCTAAGTGCCTTCTATTTGTTATTCAGTGTTGTTCAATTGTTTTATGATAGCGAATTGTTGAGTCTGTTTTAGCCAACAAGGAGTTATTGTAATTACTGTTCCTATTGTGTAAGAACAAGTTTTGCAAGCCTCTTTAGCTGCAAGCTTTTGTTCCAGGCATGTGTTTAGTTATTTTTGTTCTATAAGTTTGAGAAATAAAATCATGAGCCTCCTTTGCCTTGGTATGATGTCTTAGATTTCCGTTATTTGTGTTATGCTTTTGTGATCTTAATTTCAGCTTACATTGAAGTGTGTAAATGTTTGTTGGGAAAGAGTTTAGTGAAGCCTTTGTCAGAGAATCAACCTTGTTCATTTCTAATTTCTCTTGCTCTGCGTATTACTTGAGAAGTTAGAAACGTCTTTAGCTTAAGTTAGTCGTAGTTGAAGTTTTTAAATTAGAAAATCTTAGCTGTGGCGTTTGTGTTTAATAAACCTTGTGTGTAGGAGACCAGGTGTCTATCAACCCTAACTTCTGACGATAATGCAATTTTTTGGTTGTTTTGTTGTGTTTTTGAGTTTTTTTGTAATTTTTGCAATATGGAAAGATGGTGCGATTTTGGAATAAATGATACTAGGAATTGATAAATTGCAAGAATTGAATCTTAATAGCAATAAATATGTATCTAAAGCTGCAATCACCTTTATTCTTTCAAATAACAAATTACAATAGTGAATGGCAGACATGCATTGGAAAAAGCAGATATAAAACGAATTAAAGAACCTGATTTTATTTATTTGCAGCAATGGATGACAGCTGATGATGAATGGCTATATAAACAAAGATCTCCAATCGCCAAATAACACCCAAAGACTCTCAAAAGATATGCGTCCAAGGTGGAAATAGGAGCACCTGAAAAAGCAAGGCGTTTCCTTGCACAAATCCACACGCCAATAGCTGTTACTGGTACGGCCTTTAGCAGCAATAAATAAATTGTACGGCTGGGAAGAATAAGTGTCAATAGCTACTAGATAACTCTCAACCAAATGTATCCTGCTTCTGATGAATCGATTTCAAACCCTTACTTAATTCTTTCTCTGTAGACACAAATATGACATTTGAATAAAGTCACCCTGATAGACAAGGTTCAACTGGTATTGCATAGCCTCAGTCTGTCTGATTTTGAAGAGGGAACGTTCTCCAAAATCAAATGATGAAACGAATTTGCAGAAACCCTTGTTTCACAAACCCCAATGCTCTCAGAGAGAAATAAAGACAAATTAGAATAATTCACAATGAAGTTCGATTTGCCTTGAAGTGAAATATATGTATTCTCTCAATAAGTCGACCCAAAAAAACACTTCAATAAGCATTTAATAATAATAATTCGTCCTTCTCAAAACTTAGGCTTATTAATTAATAAATGGCGTGCCCTTTAATAATGAGTAATAAATACTCATTTATTAATAAAATCGTCCCTTATTATAAAGTAATAAAATACTTTATAATAAACCATTTAATTAATTAACTTTATAAATTGACTTTATAATATAAAGTCATAACATTAATATTTCTCCAATATCATTAAATACTTGAATATTCGCTATCTGCTCACCAAACTGTGAAACTAGGTCGAAACTGAGTTGACCAACTGAACCAGGTGCCCTGCCAGAAATAGCAACCCCTGCCTGCCTGACTTACTATAAATAGTAACTGCCTGAATCTAACTCTATAAGACTCTGCCAAGGCCCAAACTTGAATCAACTGATGGAGTAGTGTCCCCAAACGCCAGATAATTGCCAAAATAACCCTCTAAACACATTTGTCAGCCTATGAGGGTCTGGATGATAGGCTAACCCCTGAATCAACTGTACTACCTAGGAAGGGGACATTACATTGTGCTCTAGCTGATCAAAAAGATAGGCAACTTAGTTTTTAGTTTACTTTCTTTCAACACCATCAGCAAGAGGGAGCTTCCCCTCCTAATTTGAAGAGCAGTTTTACTGTGCATAGCTGTTCGTTTCAAATACGCATTCCAAAGGTGCGAATTTAAACGCCAACATGAAGGAGGATGGTAACTCTGCTAGCCAGTCGGAATTTCAAGAGGCAGAAATTGCCAAAATTCACAAGGAATGGGTTAGAGGATCTAGTCAGGCACTGTAAGGCATGTGAAACTATATGGATAGCAAATGGACATGAAGACATAGATTACTGGTTGAGAGCATTCCTAGCGACTTTTAGAGGTAGAGCAATTAATAGCTACACAAAACTAGAAGTAGCATAGAAAACCACATGGGAGGTACTGAAAAGAGCACTCTAGGAAGAATTTAGACTCCTGAGGGATGATAATGAAATTGTAGCTGAAATATACAATACTAAACAGGGAAAACATGAGAACGTATGAGTTTACAATCGTAGGCTCAAGGAGCTATTGGTAAAATTGGAGATCCATTCGAGAAATGGATTGAAGAAACGTTGGTTCATCGAAGGATTAATTCCTTCGCTACACATGAAAATGAAAGTAGTACCTCCATCCTCGTACATCGATGTTTACAATCGGGCGATGGACATTGAGAGCGAGAATAAAACATCTGCTCGAGGGAAGAAAAGGATGGACGATGATGAGAGTACAGACGACAACAATGATGGCGAATCAAAGACCATCCAAGCATTGAGAAAAGACATGATGAGATTGATGAAAGAGTTGAAGGCTAAGAAGGAGAATACAAGAGAAAACAAAAAGTTGTGGTGCATCGACTATAAGGGAGAGGGTCACACAAAGGAAAATTGTTTGAAAAAATTATTTTGTGATATGTACCAAGTGATGGGACATTCCATCGAAGAATTCCCATACAACTTGAAAACAAGAAGCACGCAAGTGTACTTCGCACAAGGAGAACAACCAACCCCTTCAACCACACCGTCGAAATCCTCGAACAATACCAATGCATCCCCTAGAGGATACTGTAACAACAAAAGAGGCAACAACAGTGGATCGAGAAGTAGAATGTAGTATGACGCCAAAGGTAGACCTATGATACAATGGTGACAGTGCAACGAATGGGGTCTTTGCCCAGGAATTCCAAAATAATCAAATTGCGGGAGGAAGACTATGCAAGTGGTGTGGACCAGGTGACCATGAAGACACCAACTACCCCAAATAGAAAGGCATCAATATGATAGACGTGGAGGATCAGAATGAAGAGGTACTGGCGATCACCAGAGCACAAACAAAGAAATCCATCTACCCAGACCCTTGTACAGAAAAGCAATGAATGAAGGAAGCCAAAGTAGAGGTAGAATAAGCGATGGCTAAAGAACGAAGAACCTCTCAGGAAACTACAAGTATCTTGTGGCGGTCAGAGTTGAAAAAGAACATTGTACAACAGGTACTGCAGACTACCGTACCCATCAGAGTGATTGACCTTTTCCAAACTATGCCCCCATTAGGAATGGCGATCGCGAACATTGTTGGTAATGAAGAATGCCAACAATAAGAAGGCCGAAGGAAGATGGTATCAAAACCGCCACTTGATGGTGAACAAGTCATCGATCCAATGTTGCTGACAGTAAGCATCGGGAAGAAACTGAAAATCATACAAATGGATATAGGAGGAAAGAATTTGACAAACATGATCGTTGACGGAGGATTGGGAGTCAACGTACTACCCAATGACACATGGAAGTGTCTCGGGAAACCTATGCTCTGGCCATCGACATTCCAATTGGTGGGCGCCGACCAACATGGCATCGAGCCGCTAAGAACATTAATGGCACAAAAGGTGAGGATTGGGACACAACCATTCTTGTTGAACTTTGTAGTCATCCTACTGTAGAAAAAGGTGTACGATGCATTTCTCGGAAGAGGGTGGCTGATTGCAACCAAAGCAGAGCATAACTGGAAAAGAAACACACGTTCCATAAAGAACAATGGAAGGAAATATGTAGTCGACTTGAGAAACCAAGTAGTCAGCGAGGAATTGGCATTGTTAGACTCAAAAGTTTGAAGGAGGATCAGGAATGGATGAGGAAAGGGGAATTATAGAACCGAACGATGAAGGTATCCTAGACCTCCAAGAGTGCTCGGAGGATGAGACAAATTCACTCAATGGACTCTTCCATTGGCAGATGTAGGATTATGAAGTATTCCAGCGAGATTGCAATATTCTACAAATTAAAGAAACTGAAGGGGAAGAAGACGGAGCATTGACGAGCCAAACATTTCCCCTAGAATATAGCGAATACAAAGAGTGGCTAGGGTAGACAACACAGCAGTACACAACTTTTAAAGGGACAAGATGATCAAGTATGAAGAACCGAACATAAAGAAGGTAAATCTAGGAGAAGAAGATAGTCCTTGAACAATTCTGGTTGGAGATAACCGGAGTCCAGTGTTAAAGGTGACAATATTTAAAATTTTCACATAATACAAAGACACCTTCGCATGGACGTACAAGGATTTGAAGGGCGTGCCTCCTGATCTGTGCATACAAAGAATTCCCTTGGTACCTGGAGCACAGTCCATATGGAAGAGATCTTACTGAATGAATTAAAACTATGTGGCGAAGGTGCAAGAAGAGATCTAAAAGATGTTAGAAGCAGGGATCATCTTTAAAGTTGAAGTCAGTGATTGGGTGTCACTAATCGTGATATCATTAAAGAAAGAATTTGAACAAATTCGAATATGTGTGGACTTCCGAAGCCTCAATGCTATGAGCATAAAGGATCCTTTCTTGATCCCATTCACTGACTCAATATTGGAAGATGTGGCAGGTCATGAAATCTACTCATTCATGGATGCGTTCTGGGGCTACAACCAGATAAGTATAGCCAAAGAAGAAAAATTGAAGATGACTTTTGTAGTTGAAGACGAAGTGTATACATACAACTGGATGCCATTCGATTTGTGCAACACTCCGATGACCTAAAGGATAATCCTACACATATTTGACAAGATGTTAGTAGGGAACTTTAAGGCGTTCCTGGACAATTGGTTGATCTACAACGACGAACAAACACACTTGAAGGCTCTCCAATAATGCATGGAGAGGTGTAGAGTGACACGACTGGCACTAAACGCAAAGAAGTGTCGGTTCATGGTGCCTCAAGGGAAACTGCTAGGGAACATAGTATGTAAGGCTGGATTGAAGACCGACCCAAATAAGATCCAAGTGATCGTATAGATGGAACCACCCCAGAACATCACTGGGGTGAAATCATTCCTCGGCCATGTCGGGTACTACAGAAGGTTCATCAGAAATTTTGCTCAGATTTTGTATCCATTGGATAAACTCACTAGGAAGGGACAACCATTTGAATGGACAAGAGCACAAGAAGAAGCCTTCAAGGAACTAGAAGTACTGCTAATTAGTTCGCCAATCTTAGCATACCTAGATTGGAATAAAGAATTCCATGTGCATGTTGACGCTTCAAATTATGCAATGAGAGTGACACTAGCGCAAGTGGGCGTACAAGGGTTGGATCATCCGTTGTTCTTTGCTAGTCGACTATTGTCAAAGGTGGAGAAGAATTATAGTACGACAGAGAGGGAACCTCTTAGGATGGTGTACGTGGTGCAAAAATTAAGACATTTGCTGGCGACTCCCTTCATGTTCTATGTGGATCATCAGGCTCTAATGTACTTGGTCAATAAACCCATTACTTAAGGGAGAGTAAGCCGATGGCTTCTACTATTACAAGAGTTTAAATTCACTATAATTGTATGACTAGGGAAGAGTCACATCATCGTCGACTAGCTATGAAGAATCCGATCTAGCAAGCCACTCGAGGGAGTGAATGAAGACTTCCTGGATGTGCACTTGTTTCAGATAGCAACACTACCCTCTTGGTATGAGAAAATTGGAGAGTACTTGTTGACATCATCATTCCCGAGAGAAATGCCACCTGTAAAACGAAGGAAAGTAGTGCTCAAAAGTAAAATTTTCCAACTCATTAACGGGCTACTATACAAGATGGGATTAGACCAAGTACTTCGGTGATGTGTCATGGAGGAATAAATTCCTAGCGTATTGAAGAAGCACACAAAGGATTGGTGGCAGGACATATGGGGCCAGACGGTATAGCACGCAAAATCTTATTGGTGGGACTATGGTGGCCGATCGTACATATAGATGCCCGAGAATGGGTGGTGGAATGTGACACATGTCAAAGAGTCGGCAAACCTCTAAAGAGGGATTACATGCCACTCTTTCCATCTCACCCACAAAAAATATTCGAATGATGGGGATTGGACTTCATCGGGCCATTGAAGGTTAGTTAATTACATCGATGTAGATACATAGTTGTCGCCACCGAGTGTTTAACAAAGTGCGCAGAGGCTCGAGCACTGTTGGATAATGCTGCATTGAGTACGATGAGGTTTATCTATGAAATAATTCTCACAAGGTACGACATCCCGGTACAAATTACTATTGATAGAGGAGGACAATTTGTCAATCACATCTTTCGACTGATGACAACAGAGTTCCAAATTCTTCATAACTTGTCCAGCCCGTACTACCCAAGAGCAAATGGTTAGGTAGAGTCCACCAATAAGGTACTTGTCTTTGTCATGAGTCATCCACAAGTCGTGTGGCATCGAGGAGGAAAATTGGGAAGAAAAGTTACCTGCCATATCGTGGGTGTATCGTACGACCTACAAGGTAACCACCGGCCATACACCATTCCAGCTAATGTATGGTCAGGAAGCAATAGTGCCCGCAGAGTACATGGTACCGAGCTTGCGAATAGTTGTGGAAAATAGAACTGGTGACACAAAGAGTTTGAAGGAGCGGTTGTTCTAGTTAAACAAGCTCAACGAACGACGAGTACTCGCACAATGGGCTACGAAGGTGATGCAAAAGAGAAGAAAGTACTGGCACGATAAAGATCTTCGACGGGCAAATTTTCAGACGGGCCAATTAGTCCTCAAATATAATGGTTGTAACAAACTGATTCCCGGTAAATTTAAAACAAGGTGGCTAGGACTATTTAAAATTAGAGAAGTCGGGGAGAATGGAGCCATCAAATTGGAGAGATTAGACGAAACTTTGCTAACAGACCCCATTAAGGAAGGACCATTTTTGAAGACATTGATGATGACAAAAGACATGTTCATCGCTGCTGGGTCAGATGGATACAACGACGACATAGCCAAGTATGTGGAAGAAATCAATCGGGAGTTCCCTACACTCGTGACTTCGTATGGGCTATGGCGAGTCATATCGAACCCAGTCGGACCACTGACAGTGAATGGAGAGAACATCACTTGGTACTAGCAATATGGCAGATGGTACGTCGATGGAAGTTTAAAAGGTTGGGACTCGCCCCATGAGCTGATAAATTTTTTGATTTGAAATATCTAGGAACCTGTTGCAAGGAGGAATGTTACAAAAAGCTTCCTTTTTTGTGTAAATGGAGGTATGCCTCAGAGGTAATGGTTAGAAAAAAGGATGAAATAAGAGGCTGGAAGAGAAAAGTCGAAAATGGAGGAGAAAAAATTAAAAAGCAAAAAACAAAAAAAAGTGACTTAGGAGAAAAAATTAAACAATATAAAAGTGAGAAAAAATATTAAAACAAAATTGAAAAACATGAAAAATGTAAAAGTGAAAAAATTAAAAAATATTAGAGCATTGGAGAAAATTAAAAGATTTTTATTTTTTGATATATCAGAGGTGGTGTCCCTGTGACCGATCGGGCTTCTCTTAAGTTTCCGTTATCGGGTGAGACAATTCCACCTCTGGGCCGTGCGATAACCACAACCGGACCCATGGCGTGCACAACTGGGTGCAACAAGGTTTGAACCTGCGTTGATCGTTTGTGTCTTTCAATGGCTGGACCAATCGGTCTACACCCCAGGGGCGAGAAAATTAAAAGATTAAAAAGAATGGAAGCATCGATAAAAGTCACATAGGATAAAAAGGACTATCAAAATCTTCAAGGAGCAAATCACACAAAAGTTATTGTGAGGGGAGGTTGTCATAATTGTAGCAAGCAGAGTGAAGGAAGTGTATGGCCTTCCGTACAATGCACAAAAGATTTAATCGTACGACATCATTTTAGTTGGCACTCTAAAATACAATCTACTCCACTGTACAAACGACAAAATTTATTAGGGGTCATCACCGTACGGAGATAATCAAGGGTCATACGGTGGGAGTTTTGGAGGTAGATTGTACATCATATACACGGGCAGACTGTATGGCGAGAGTTTTGGAGGTAGATCGTACATCAAATACATGGGAAGACTATACGACGGATTCTTGTGGCCATCATTTGTAGAGTTGTACGGTGGAGGCAAACTAAAATCGCCTTGTGAACAAAAGACAAGGTCGTACAAGGGGAAATTGCAATTGTTCGTATGTCGGACAGTGTAGATGGCGTGGAGCATACGACGGATACAGAGTGTACGTGAGGTGCAAAATATATGATAGTTTGGGGTGCAAGGACCATACGAAAGTCAAAGTGAAGAATGGGCAAAATTGTATGGTGGAGAGACTTGGGGGAAAATTGCACAATACGGTCACCCATACGAATTTCAAAACTTCATAATATCGATTGACCGTTGCAGCAACTATCTTTGGGTTTTGAGAAGATATATATTTAATTACATCGAGGAATTCACAATAAAAAAACTCCCACAACCATGGACATGAGCAGTAAACAAAAGAAAGTTGCACATTACAGGCCAAAGATTGCATCGACAAAATAGAGCAAAAGGAAGATGGATGTGGATACTGAGGTCGATGCACTCCCTTGGGACAACTTAATTTGGAGTGAATGAAAACAATGGTGGCAGAGCACTCAGGACGATCATGTCCTCAAGGTGGCCCTTTGGCATGCCTAGGTAGATAAAGTAGTATTACTTCCATTTTATAATGGTCGGGAGTTTGAGCCTTTCTTTAAGGCGATGGTGAACAATTACTGTAGGCATGCACATAAGTTAGTCATCGATTATAGGGGGTGCACGGTGACTTTCATTTTGGCCAGCTAACTTTCAGAGGGTGTTTGGGATTCCGACAACACGCACAAGGGTGAACAAAACTAACCGGGAAGTTCATGCAACAACATAAGGAGGTATTAGTGAGGAGGGTCTGCAAACCCACCCTCACCCAATAGGAGCAAGATAGCATTTGGAATATTGGAAATCGAGGGTTGAGAAATTTTTTTTGGCCACACTGAAGTGGAAGTGCATTATGGACCTCATGAAGTGTAGACTGACGGGAGCCAGCAGAGCTTCAGATGTAGCAATATGGATGGTTGAGTACATGGTTGGACTAAGCATTGGGAAGGTGCACAATTGGTCAAGGCTGCTATCAAAGAGGATGAGGGAGTTTCTATCACAAAAGCATAAGGCGTTCTATATGATGCAGCATGTGATAGCCCTCATTAGACACCATCCATACACAAGTCCTCGTGGACAAATGGGGGAAGTTCCAGCCAGTGGCCCAGATAGACCAAACATTGTCAACTGCATTTTATTGGACATTGTTGGACATTACCATGGGAGGAGAGGAGTCATCCTAGCAGAGGAGGAAGAGGAAACAGAGGGAAGCATCGGTTGAGAGGGAGGCATTGGTTGACAGTGCGAAGGAGGAGCCCATTGGCTTATCTTCCTCAACATCGACCACCACACCACCAACACAAGAAGAGGTATCGCTAGCAGGGGATGCACAATCAACACCAAAAATGGACATAGATGAAGCAATCCTAGTGACAGTGATGACTGCCACCCGACTACCACCCCTGTAGCCAACAACCTTCATATTGCCAGCACCATTGGTGGCAATACCGGTTGCATGATCGATTGCATTATCAATTACAATATCAAAGACATTGCCAACATCGCCAAGTGCATCGGCCTGACTACCCAGTGCATCAAGAGCATCACCAAGAGCATCTGCCAGATTTCCTAGTGCATTAGGAGCATCACTGGATGCATCGACCAGACTACCAAGTGCATCGAGAGGCTTGCCAACACCATTGATAGGACAATCGGCCTCATCGGTAGGACCGCCAGCCTCATCGGTAGGATCGCCAACCTCATTTGTAGGATTGCCAGCCTTGCCAACACAACCGATAGGACCGCCAACAGGACCGCCAACGCCATCGGCAGGACCGCCAACCTCATCGGTAGGATTGCCAACACCATCGACAGGATCGCCAGCTGCACTGTCAGCAACATCAGTCACGGTTTCTGCACCATTAGAGGCATTGTTAGTAGAGACCCCTGCACCTACCAATGTGACACAAATAGACAATTGGTTTACACAGTTGGGCTACCATTGGAGGTTCCAACATTCCCATCACCAGGAGCTTTGGCTAAGGGTTTGGAATAGGAGTGTACACCCATGATGAAGGTCCACAATAGAGCTTCACAACCATGTTGACAGAGGGAGAGGGGGTACAACAAAACCTTCCAACCATGAGGATGGACGGTGTAGAACTAGGTTCGACATAGGCACACAAATTGGGTGCAGTCCATACTTGGGAGAGTGGGGGACCATCACAGAGACATGAGATCCCTAGGGCGGCAAAGGATTAGCATTGCCCAACCCATCAAGAGAAGAGGAGGATGAGTTGAGCGGAATGGAGGGGCTAATCGTTGAGGTCTCCAGCCGAATGCATTAGACCCTCTAGGGACGGTCTAGAGGTATGTTTAGGAGCTCCAGGCTATGGCAACAATCATGCATGAAGTAGGAGAAATATCCAAAAATCTTGACATAAGCTAGTCTTCGATAGTGGCAAGGGAGATATAGAGGATATTAGTGTTTGTTTAGATGAGGTGTGAGGATTTCGACTGTTGCTTTAGTACTAGAGGATGGCTTGGAGTGGAGACCCCGACGATGCAGAGGGCTTGGTGCCCAACAAGGCCCTCAATGGGAGGGAGAGATGGCCGCTTGATTTTAGGTCTATTTGACATAAAGGCATCCTTCAGGGATGTATTTTATTGACTGAAACGATAGATGGCATCTATAGTGCAGACAAAGATTGAGGCTCTACGGTTGGGATAGAAGGTATGAGAGGAGTTGGCTGAGCATACGAAGAAATTCCAAGAGCATCTCGCTCAACAGACTCAACTCACCATCGCTAAGAGAGCTAGAGCATCGGCCTTAGAGGCCAAGGTGTCGGAGATGGAGAGGGAGACCGAGCAGAAGATGATTGACATGGAGGCTCAGCTAGTAGCGAAGGCGAAAGAGGTGGATCGAGCCACACACCAGGTGATGGAGGCTGCACACATGGTAAAGGCAACCAGGGAGCAGGAGATTTTGGCTGAGCATCAGTTGCAGATACATATGAAGGAGGTTCGCAAGCTACGAGAGCTACACTCATTGACTTCTACTTTGACGTCCTCCATCCATCCAAGGACATCCTCTCACCCTCTCTCTTCCTAGTAGTTAATTCTTCTGTTGTAAGCCCCATTTTGTTGTAATGTCGTATAGAAGACGACTTTGTTTTTGGGGGGGCTGATGTAGTCGGCCATATCGTAAGTAATTAATTATGTTAGTCGGCCAAATAGTAAATATATAAATAAATAATACTTGTGCACAACAAAAGGAATTAGTATATGTTGTAATAGGGAAATTAATCCTCGACGGTTGGGTAGTTGTAATGAGTCCTTGCCAACGGTTGGTGTCCTCAACCAACATTGATTGACTATATATTTGATGCTCCACTTGTAGTTAGGGACTAGACATTCTTGATGTATGATGTACTTATGGTTTATTCGATGAATGAATACAACTCATATTTTGTGCAATGTCTGTGTAATCAATATGTTATATTCTTGCTGTTATACATTCTCATTTACTCCGTGTTAATTGGTCAAGTCACTTAGCGAGTAAACATAAGTGTTGCAGAACTGACCTTGGGAGTGGTTTCCATGGTAGGAAGATCTTATGGAACTAGGGATTGAGCCCTGATTGTGGCTTCAACGAATGTAGCGACATCTTCTACTATAATAATATCCGTAGGTGTAGTGCTTGACGTAGAGGTTGTCAAGTACATTTGTTCATATTCATCTTCGTTGCTATCCTCTGGTTCACCTAATGTATCCTTGCATTTTCTTTTCTTTCGTGTATTCTTGGCTTCCTCTTGTGCTTGAATACCTAATGAGGTCCATTTGAAAATTGTCGGCCATGAAGGGTCATATGTTGAATCGGGTTGGAATTTGCCCAATTTCTCTGTAGGAACTTGAGTGAAGATGACATCAAGGAATAGGGTGATGGCATGTTTTGTCATGTAAAAGGCCTTATGCTTCGGTGATAGGAACTCTCCTATGCGTTTTGATAAGAATGTGGCTCATTTGTACATTCTCCCTTAACTTAGGCCGATCATATATTGACCATCCATATGGCAATATCTGATGCTTGGCTAGCACCCATCAACCTGCATTTGATCAAGTCCATTTTACATCGCCATTCATCCTTTGCTAGCAGTTCTTTTGTAACCTCTCGTTCTCGAAGTGCCAAATAGTGTCCTTTTCCTTTTGTGTCAAGTCAGTTTTGCACAACTTGTGGATAGACACCTTTTGTTGTGGTGTAATTTTTATTATAGGTTTTGATACGACTATCCCTGAGCATGGTATTCCAGGAACCATATGGAAATCTGCCAGCTGAAAAGAAATGGTCATTGGACATTGCATATACTCTATTATAGATTTATTTCCATACCAATTGTAATTTTCTGCCATGAGTTTCAAATAGGGCTCGAATTCACGATAACTAAAATATGGAGTTTGTGCAACTTTATCTACTTGAGCGTTTTGTAATGCAATCTTTAGCGGGTGATCAGCTGGATTATTAAGCCACCATGTCCAACACTCAATGACAGTCAAACTCTCCTAGGAGATAGAGTTGACTGTACTTCCTTCTTCTATGGTTGTTGGTTGCTTCTCTTTTGTATCATTCTTTCTTGTTGAAATAGTCAACTTGTAACGCTTTCCTTTTTTCCTTTCCATGTCTCTTGCAGGTTCTTGTTGAATTTTGTGGAGGCACGATTTCACCTTTGTATCCCAATTTCTTGTGATTGAATCGTTATAATAACAAACTCTCTATACAAGAGGTTGTGCTTTGCTTAGCCGTACGAGTGTCACTCATTGTATCACATAGACAATTCTTGTTTAGCGTACAAAAAATTGCCTTACTTTATGTTTTGCTAGCTGTACCGGAAGGAATGGCCGCTTGATGGAAAAGTTTTGACTTGGTGTAGAGTGATTTTTTAAAATAAACACCAAAATTGGACCATATTGTATAACTCCTAGATTGTTGTACAGTGCAGAGAATAAACAAACCAACACCCTTTGTATGGTGTGCTTATTGAGCACTAGTTGTACATCCACTGCCCCACAATGGAGCTTGCTAGCCATATGTCATACAATGGAGAAGCTCCTCTTTGCAAGTTGTACATTGAAGTATGAATGAACTTGTTGTACATTGTTTTTTGGTGGTCTCACTGTACGTTTAATTAAATGTCTTTGCCGTATGACGAAAATATGATATTGTACGATGGAGAGGTGTTGTTGTATGGTGAGAATGATTGGAGGGTGTACAATATGCACTTGTTTTGACCATATGGTATGAGCTTGGCATATTGTGTGTGCTTGGCGTATGGTGCAACTTGATAGAGTTTGTTGAATGAATGAATTTCTTTGTTGTACGATGTGAACATTAAATATTGCTCGTACGATATAATTTAGAGTGGGCAATATGCTGAAGTGTATAGGTTGTGTGCTATGCATAGTGATTGGCCATACAATGTGATTAATAGGTGATTTCTTATTTCCTTTCACTTTATGCTTCCATACGATATGTTTCCTTCCCTTCGCTAAATGAAATTGTACTTTGTACCTTGCTTCTCTATTATTTTCAATTAATTTTTTTTTTTCTATTATATTTTTCTTTTCTTTTTTCTTTTTAATTTCTCTTTATCTTTTGCTCCCCTTTTTTGGCCTTCCAGCTTCATTTTTTTTGATTTTATTTCCTTCTCGTGCCTTAGCATACATGAGTCATACAGTTGTTTATAACACTCATTTTCATTACATGTGCCAATATATTCTAAATCGAAAATCTTGTTGACCATAGGAGGTTTTCCCATAACTTTATTCACATTTTGGTGACCATCGATAAATCTCCCTCCTCGTTGTTGGTACCATCTAACTTCATCCCCTTGTATCGATGGGTTGGTTCTAGGTTTGTGCTCAACTTGCCACTATTCGTTTGTGCATGGCAATGGTGGTGGCATTAATTGATGTTTCTTCACATATTCTATTATAGCCTCCTTGTATCTTGATTGCTCTGCAACCATGTAATTTTCGACCATCATTACAAGTTGTAGACTCGAGCCTTGTTCCTCTAGGTATTCCTCTAGGTGTTGATACCAATCCTTCCCCTTTACCTAGTCATTGTTTTGCTTTTGACCTTCCTCGTTTGTGTTTAGTTCGTAACTAATGTAACCCATTCTCTAACCCTAAGTATGGTGCATGTAATCTCCATTTGTTGTATAACTTTATGCATTTAGTTGGTGGGCCAAACATACAAGTTGTCAAATGTGCATGAGTCTTGGCTATGGCTAATGTCCCCTTCTCGAGCATGACCTTTTCTGTTGACCGTTGGCCTATTCTGGAGACCCGTAGGCTACTCGGGGGTGAAATTAGGGTTTCTTGTTTGGAGGATGCTTTTGCTCGTGAATTGGTGATTGAACGGTGGATTCCTTCTGGGTTTTTCATGAGCTTCGCGGTGATGTGTTTTTCTTGGCATTCCGAGCACTTTCATGAATTTACTATTTTTAGTAAATTCTATTTCTGGCAGTGGTCCAGTTGGCTTCGGCACGGTTGGCTCTCATCTTCAGTCAGTCCAGTTGGTTTGATCAATCTCGACCTTGGGAAGCATTTTTTGGTGAGATTTCCAGTTGATTTAAAAATGTTTTATTCTAAAGTTATAATTTAATATTGTGACCCCTTGGCCTAGTGAAACAACTTTAAGTTGTTCTTAAAAGGGAGACTTTGAGGGGTGGCGCCTCATGAAGATATTTCATATTTTTATAAGGGTCAAAAATCAATACTTGAAATTGGACGCCCATCTTATGGAGGAGGTTATTTCTAAATTAAAGTCAAATTTGTCTTAAGGAAAAAGGGATGCCATCTTTGGAGGGAAAAGGAGATATTTCAAATTTGAAAAGTTAGGGTTTCTAGAAGCTTCTGGAGAGTCTTCACAAAGTTATAAAAGAAGGTCTTGGGTCTTCATTTGGATCATCTGATATCTTGAGTAATGTTATGCTGCCAAAATGGTGTTGGACTGCTTCGAGGAATGAATGCCTCCTAGCTTGGCTCAACTTCGTGCTTGAGAGATAGCACCTAGTGGAGAGATTGGTGTTTTGTCTCATAAGTCTTTGTGTGATTTTATTCTGGTTCTGGGTAGTTTACCCATGCATTTGCTAGGCAAGGGCGCCCCTCTCAGAGAAGTTTGGGAATTTATGATGAAGTCTCCAATTTTATAAGCCAAAATCGCCCCCCCTTGCAGCCGTACCTTCTGTGCTCTCATTGGGATTTGTGCCAAAAATAAATATCAGCATTTGGGGTCAGTTTCTTGTTGTCATCTTGGGCGCCATCATTAGAAAGGTATTTTGCATCAGTTTTCATGTCGTTTGGGTTAGTATTGAGCGAGTTGTGAGCTTTCCATTGAGTTTCTGTGTTGCTGGTTTGGTATTTTCAGTCCTGGTTCAGCCATGATGTCATGTCCCCATCCTGAGTGGTATTTGTGATAAGGTTAGCCTATCCGCCCGATCCTAAAGTAGAGGTGACGAAGTGTCGCGGAAGGATCATGCAGAGGCGGTTATACGGTGTTGGTAGCTCAGAGTTTTCTGCGGTTATTAATGAGTTGGGCCTTGAGAAGTCTTCGATGAAGCATTTTTGAGACTCTATTTTTTAGAAGTTAGGTCGGTGAGCTATTTGAGCGGGCACTGGTTCAACCATTATTTCAGAATCGGCCCGGTTGAGTTTGATGATCAGAGATGGAGAAATAAAGGAGTATTCAATGAATTATTAAATATTTAATAATTTGACTTTATAATTAAAGTCACTTTATTGAAATATTGAAATATTTAATTATTTGGCAATTATAAAGTATTTATTATGCTTTATAATAGAATTATTAAATATTGACTTAATGAGTATTTTATATTCATTAAAAGAGGGGCGTAATAATTAATGATTTCTCTAAGTTTAAAGAGTATTAAATCCATTTAATTTAAATGATTATTTTTAAAAAGAGTTAGATTAATTTCTTCAAAAGAGCAATATATACCTTCTCAAGGCAAAATCGAACTATGCTGATATTATTATTCAATTTTGTCTTTTGTGCTCTGAGCATTGGAGTTTGCAAAACCTAGGGTTTCTGGCAGACAGACGTTTCTGGAGAACGAAAACTCTTCAGGAATCAGGCAGACTGAGACTGTGAAATACCAGTTTAAGCTTGCACTTGGTGATTTCATACAGAGATCACAGATTGGATTAATCAGAGATCATTTTATTCAGTATCTGACGGAGAATAAACATCTGGCAGTTGGGCGATTTGACAGAGATCATTCATCTGAGTTTGGGCACATTTCCCAAGGAGCCGTACTACATTGAATGCTGCTGTTAACAGGCCGTACATATCTGCAGAAGCCGTACTTTCATTTCTCTGGAGAGTCGCTTCCATTCTTCAGACTTTGTGGCCTGGATTTGGGACGCCTTGGTCTACAGAGGGTTATGCATTGATTTCCGAGCTGAGGAGATTCTTTTGGTTCTGGCTGTACCACCTTCATTTATTGCAGCCGCCATCCAGGTTTTCAATAAAATTTATTGTATTTCATTTCTTACTCAGATTTTTGTATTGAAAAAGCTCTGGAAAAAATATATAATGGTGCGGCCTTGTTCTCTGAGCATTTCTGAGTTTATTGCATGAGTTTTAGATTTTATTTGAATTTATTAGGATTTTATTAGAAAATCGCAGCTTTCAATATATTGTCAAAAACCTCATAAAACACAAAAAAACCGAAAATTGCGAAAACACAAGAATTTCAGTTAGGGTTTCGATTTGAGAACCACCAGGTTAGACACATGGCGAGGCATACATAAAGTCCACCATTTGAGTTAGGTTTGGAATGGGAGTCATTGAGTGTATTAAGAGCAATATTAAACATTATAGCAGCATTGTGAACTTCCTCATCTTGTGCTTTCGCAGACTAAACTCTCATATTGTAAGCTGAACAGTAGTACTGTCAGCATTCTATATTCTGCTCTTTCATTTACTGTATTTCCCACTGGATAAGTGGAAGAGGCTGGCTTGCCGCCTATTTACTTTATACTTGTTAGTTTGTAATACCCACTGGATAAGTGGAAGAGGCTGGCTTGCCGCCTACTTTACATTTTGAAGTTGCTTTTGAATTCCTCTATACCTCCGCCATATGGTCGCCTCATTTCCATCTTGGATTGAGTAGCACATACTTGGTGTTGAGTTCCTATTAGCATTGTAATAGATAGGGATCCTCTGACCATATGCACGCCGTCATCTGGCGCATTCTTGGTTAGGGTTATTTCAGTTCATGCATCGCATTGAGATCCTCTGACCACATGCTAACACCTTGCCCACCTCGGGATCCTGGTGTACATTCTTGGTTAGAGTTGAATTCTGCTTTGTTTAGTTATTTGCTAACCCTAACGGGTGCATGTTGTTTGTAATCATATTCAAAAAAAAAAAAAAAATTGGCTCGGAATATTTCAGACTCCTTTTGGTTCTTTGAGAACAGGCTTTTCATCCAGTACTGCTTCATTCCTGTTGGCTGTCCAATCCAACATATTGATTTCTAGCATGACTTCTTTTCTTTCCTTATAGGGTTTTAATTTGGACTTGTTAATACTATCCTTCACTATGGTGCCGTCCAAGTTCTCTAGTTTTATGGATCCATTTTCCAAAACTTCCCTTATTTTAAAGGGTCCTAACCACCTTGTCTTAAACTTGCTAGGTTTGATTTCATTGCGATTGTTGTATTTAAAAACCAACTAATCGGGTCGGAAATTCATTTGCCGGAGGTGCCGTCCAAGTTCTCTAGTTTTATGGATCCATTTTCCAAAACTTGCCTTATTTTAAAGGGTCCTAACCACCTTGTCTTAAACTTGCTAGGTTTGATTTCATTGCGATTGTTGTATTAAAAACCAACTAATCGGGTCGGAAATTCATTTGCCGGAGGTGCTTGTCATGCCAATACTTTCGACATTTTTGCATCGCCTTCATTGCCCAATGTGCTAACATTGTTTTTTCATCTAGCCTGTTTAATTGGAAAAGTCGTTCTTTTAAACTTTCTGTATTTCCTAATCGGTTCTCAATTGCAATTCGAAGACTAGGGCGTGTGTCCTGTAGTTACTTTGTATGATGTTTGGTAGGTCCATAATACGACTGCTAATTTTTCCTTCCAATTTGTTTCTTCAATGTGACAAGACTTGTGGATGACCAAAATGAGTACTTTATTTGTTCACTTTGCCTGGCCGTTCGATCTTGGATAGTATGGGCTTCAGGAGGGTGTGGAATATTGAGAACTTGGTTGTCATTAGTTGAATGACATGGTGTAGAAACCCTAGTTTCCCCCTGACAATGAATCTGACTATTTTGTTTGATTTTCTGAAGGTTTTAGGTTTTTGTGTTGTTTTTTGACGTTTTTGCATAAATAAAGATGAAGGCGATTTTGCACATAAATGATGTAAATTCTAAACAAAATCATATAGCTCTGGAAATAACCAAATATATTGCAAATACTGAATCTTATTCATTAAAGACTCTTCTGGTGACGATTACAGTATAACCCAGATACATGCAAAGCAAAAGGCAAATAAGGATTGAAACCTGGTTTTTGATGCAGCTTTAAATGAACAGCTAAAAGGTACGGCTGCAATGATGATTATGTTCTCCTCCAGTCTGTTGTTCTCCAACACCTCCAGCAACCCTAGCACTTCCAGGTGAAGAAGGAAAGTAATCTAAAGATAGGCGTTTGCTTCTTCTAGAGTATTTGCTCTTCCCAAGGGTGGTACGGCCTGGTACTGTACAGTACGGCCCAGCTACCAGCAGCAAATGTTTAGTAAATAGTACGAGTGACTTCAGGATCTCCAGCTATGAAATCAATGTGCGCCTTAGCTGATTACTTCCACTGTGAATGAGTGATAGTTGAAACCTTGAGTTTGTACGGCCCTAATGAAGATAGTACGGCCTGCAGTACAGTACGGCTGATAACAGCAAATCAAGTGAATAAGGGTACGGCTCCCTCTGGTATCTCTGTCTGGCACTGGCAAATGATTCTTGATCCTCTGGCGCC
>VDFB02151279.1:0-20730 GCA_007258455.2 Sequoia sempervirens
AAGAAAATAGAATAAAAGTAAATAAGTAAATAAGTAAATAAATATAAGAACTAATGTAATAGTTCCAAAATAAAATGTAATAAAATAATAATAAGAGTTTTCACGGGATGTAATTTCTAAGTCTTTAATTGGGCTATAAATATTATATTAAATTTTTGCATGAAATTTTTTTTTTTTTAATCTGTAGAAATCAATTTAAAACATTGCATTTAAATTTGGTAATTAGTCTCATTTCATTTGGTATCAAAGCCTTTCCGATCATCAATTAATTTTTTTGCATTTATTTTTGAATATATATATATATATATATATATATATATTTAAAATAATAATAATAATAATAAATAGATAGATTAGATTTTATAATAGTTCAAATTAATTCTTATTTTCATTTTTTTATCAATTATTTATTATGTGCAAAACTTAAATAAATAGATAAACTAGATTTTATAATAGTTTAAATTGATTCTTTATTTTTGTATGAAATTTTATTTTTTTACTCTATAGAAATCAATTTAAAACATTGCATTTAAATTTGGTAATTAGTCTCATTTCATTTGGTATCAAGCCTTTCTGATCATCAATTAATTTTCTTGCATTTATTTTTGACATATATATATATAATTTAAAATAGTAATAATAATAAACAGATAGATTAGATTTAAATTGTTTATTTTGGAATTGAGAAATATAAAAACCTTCCATGCGAATTTTCATGGTAGATCTCCAAATAATTAGAAACTATTTATTTATTTCCTTAATGATTAAAGATTTCACCTTCTAATTACCATTCATAAATTTTGGGAGAGTTAGTTTGTAATTAAATATTCACTTCCTAGAAAGACAAAACTAATTTTTGTTTTTTACAACCTTACAACCGACACAGACTTAGACTTTCTTTGTCTTCATGATAGGGATTAAATACAAATAATTACATCATATAAAGGAAATTATAGGTAATAAACTCTTTGTAGTGCACAAAAGGAATTAAACATAGGGTTAAAAAATTTGTGAATGTTATGCTATAGCAAAGTTGTTGTGGAAACTCTTTATCACTCTACAATTTACAATTTCAACAGGCTACTCACATATTATATTATCTTCTACATTGAATCCTCACATACTAAAATCGGTTTTACGTTGCATGGGACTTCCATGCTAAATTTTTACATAGTAGAAAATTTAACCCTCTATTTCGATTCACATTTTGAAACCTTAGTTTCACCCTTTTATCTTTTCAATTTTATTTTGCAAGTTATTTACAAAAATAAAAATTTAAAACAATCAATATTGATTTAATTCATTTACATAAACAAATTGACCTACCACAATCACATATGAGAGCAACCAAAAAGCTTATGAGAATTTGGAGATGACCAACCAAGCATTAATGCAAGAAGTTGTTGCATTAGCTGCCCAAGTACAACAACTTAGGCAAGAAGCACTAGAACAAAAAGGACTAAACAATGTAGAAATATCAGAAAGCAAGAAGAATTCAAAGACAAGTAGGTAAAGAATAAAAAGTAAATCAAAAAAATCCAAGACATGACCAATATCATCAGTGGAAGACTCAACTTCTAGTGATAACACTTCTCACACTTCTAAATTTGAATCCTCTAATGATGATAACAGTAAACAAACACAAAAAGAATTAGACAACTTTGCTTGAAAGATTAAATTACCAGAATATAGTGGCAATACCAGCATAGGAGAGGAAGCGAAACAATGGCTAACCATCTTAGAAAGATACTTCAAATTGCAAAGTACTAGTAGTTATAGTAGGACCCGAATTGCCACGTATCAACTTAAAAATAGTGCCTTGAATTGGTGGCAAGATATAATTAAATATCAAAAACTAAAAGCTAACAAAGTGAAATGGCCACAATTTAAACAATTATTTTCACAAAAATACCTTTCTAATTTCTTCATACAAGAAAAGAGAACTGAGTTCTTTGAACAAAAACAACGAGGCCAATCAGTAAATGAATACAAACAAGATTTTGAAAGGCTCAATATATTTGTACCATTCATTGAAGGACATGATCGAGTGGTTCGATTCATAAATGGTTTAAGACAAGCATACCAAGCTAATGTGTGGTGTGGTAAACCCACCTCCATAGATGAAGTATCCCAAATTGAGAAGAAGTTTGAAACACTTGATCCAATTTCAAGGCAATCCAGCAAAAAGCGTAAAAGAAAGCATAATGAATTTGGTCAAATGAAAGTCCATTGTCAATTCACCAAGATGGATAGACCCAACCGAAATAAACCAACACCTCCTAAAATAAAATGTTGGACTTGTTTTGAGAACCATTACCAATGTTGTTGTCCTCACAAAAAAGAAGACTATAAACCCAAAAACAAGGGCACCACTACCTCTACTCCACAACCCAATATGAAGATTTATGTAGCCATTGATGTAGGTATGGTGCATTTTCAACCTTCCTTAATTGAAATTAAAGGATTCATACATGGTCATCCCATTATATTTCTTGTTGATTCTGGTAGTAGTCATAATTTTATCTCTCCTAAAGTTGTCTCTAAACTAAAAATTGCATTGAAGTTAATTGAGCCCTTAGCGGTGGAAATGGCGAATGGTAGAATAGTAAAACAAATTGGTATGCTTATTGAAAACTTAGAATTTGAGTTAGATAACTCTGCAACATGTGATGATTTTCATTTATTGAATCTTGGTAAATATGATACTATTCTAGGTATGAGTTGGTTGGAAAGAAATAATGCCCTCCTTGGTTGTGAAAACAAACAAGTCATTATAAACTCTAACATGGGGACATGTCAAATTTTGCAGGGGGAGAAAAGACCTCTTCACATTAAAACCATTTCAGCTATGCAAATCAAGTGTAGTGCTAGGAAAAATTGTAAGATATTTTGTGCTATGATTTTCAAACAGGTGATAAATTCAAGTTAGACATCAATATCAAACCTGTAGTGCTGAATTCAAAGATGTTTTTCCTAAAGATTTAGATAGTCTACAACCAAAAAGATCTGTAGAACATGCAATTGATTTAGTTCCCAGAGCAAAACCAGTCTCTAGAGCTCCCTATCGTCAATCTATCCTTGAATTAACAAAACTAAAAATTCAGTTGACACAATTACTTAAGGAAGGAAAAATAAGACCAAGTGTCTCTCATTGGGGTGCACCAATATTATTTGTCAAAAAGAAAGATGGCACCATGAGGTTATGTATAGATTATGGACAACTTAATAAATTAACCATAAAAAATAAGTTTCCCTTACCTCGAATTGATGATCTCCTAGATCAATTACATGGTGCTATTTAAATGTTTTTCCAAAATTGATTTATGATCAGGATACCATCAAATTCGTATTAAAGAATTTGACATTTCCAAAACTGCCTTTTGAAAACGATATGGTCATTATGAATTTGTAGTTATGCCTTTTGGTTTAACTAATGCACCTGCAACTTTTATGACCTTAATGCACGATATCTTTCACCCATTTTTGGATGTGTTTGTAATCATTTTCATAGATGATATCTTAATATACTGAAAAAATGAAAAAGAACATGAAAAAAATCTTAGAATGGTACTAGAAACCTTATGAAAGAATAAGTTATATGCCAAACTTAGCAAGTGTGAATTCTTCAAATCAGAAGTATCTTACTTAGGACATGTTATTTTTGAAAGAGGTATTTGACTGGACCCTACTAAAATTAAGGCAATTCAAGATTGGCCTATCCCAAAGGATGCGCATGAAGTTAAAAGTTTCCTAGGATTATCTAGGTTTTATCATCATTTTGTTAAGAATTATTCCAAGATAGCTTCACCTTTGACTGATCTAATGAAGAAAGAACAAAGCTATAATTGTACTCTAGAATGTGATAAAGCTTTCCACACACTAAAGACTTTATTAACATTTGCACCTATCCTTTGTATTCCTAATTTTAGTAAGCCTTTTGTTGTGATCACCAATGCATGTGGTATAGATATTGGCGGTGTTCTAATGCAAGATAACTGAGTGGTGTGTTATGAATCTAGAAAGTTGTAACCTACTAAAATAAATTATCCAATCCATGATCTTGAATTACTAGGCATTGTCCATGCTTTAAAGGTTTGGCACCATTATTTATTAGGGAATAAGTTTATATTAAAAACTGACCATCATAGTCTCCAACACATCTTTACTCAACCTCACCTTAATATGAAACAAAGAAGATGGATGGAACTCTTAACTAAATATGATTTCACCATCCAATATGTTCCTGGAAAAGAAATTGTAGTGGAAAATGCCTTAAGTTGAAGACGACTATGTGTTAATGCCTTGACCCTTGAGAGAAGCCAATTTGAACTAGATATAAAATCCAAGTTACCTATTGATGACTACTTTCAATCCATTTATGAAGGTCTCCAAAACCCCTCCTCTAATGTCCATTTGAAAGATTGATTAGAATCGTATTTGTTGAGTAGCAATGGTCTCCTTTATTACAAAGGAGGGTTGTGCATTCCCAATATACCTAACCTTAAATCTCAAATATTGAAAGACTCTCATGATATCCCAATAGCTGGACACCCTGGATTCCAAAAAACCTATCTCTTAATCAAAAGAAACTACTTTTGGCCTCAAATGAAGACTGAAATCCATACTTATGTTCAACAATGTTTAACTTGTCAAAAGGTAAAAGTTGAACAATGTAAAACTCAAGGCCTCTTGCAACCCTTGTCTATTCCAACTTGGAAATGGGAGTCAATTAGTATGGACTTCATTGCTGGATTACCTCAAACACGTAAAGAAAATGACTCTACTTTTGTAGTGGTGGATAGAATAACCAAGATGGCACATTTTGTACCTATCAAAATAAAATCCTCTGCTTTTGATATTGCCCAAATTTTTGTCAAAGAAATTGTTAGGTTACATGGTATTCCAAAGAACATTATTTCATATCGAGATCCTAGGTTTACCTCCTCCTTTTGGAAATCTCTATTTGTAGAACTTGGTACTCATTTAAATTTTAGTATTTCCTATCATCCCGAGTCGGATGGCCAAATAGAAAGGGTTAATAGAATCTTAGAAGATGTGTTGTGAATGTATACCATGGATAAACTTGGGTCATGGGAAGACTATTTACACTTGGTAGAGTTTGCATACAATCAAGGATATCATTCCACCATTAAGATGTCACCTTTTGAAGTTGTTTATGGCTGAAATTGTAATACACCCATTTCATGGTTTGATCCTGTCCATAAGGTTTGGTATGAGAATGAAAACTTGTTAGAGATGGAAGCCATTATTAATAAAGCCAAAAAAAATATGAAGGCTGCCCAAGATAGGTATAAAAGTTGGGCAGATTCTAAGAGGTCTACTCAAAATTTTGAGGTTGGTGAACATGTTTTTCTTAGACTCAAGCCAAAAAGGAGTTCTTTTAAACTGGGTAAATATTCTAAGATAGCTCCTCGTTTTTGTGAATTTTTTGAAATATTAGAAAGATTAGGGGATGTTGCTTATAAACTTGATTTACCCCCTCAATTGCAAATCGATAATGTATTTCATGTAAGTTTACTTAAGAAATATATATACAATGAAAATCATGTTATTGATTGGAAAACTATTTCTATTAAACCTTCTTGTGAATTTAAGGTTGAACCAGAACAAATAATTGAAAAAAGATCTAGAATATTGAGAAATAAAGTTATAAATGAAGTAAAAATTAAATGGAGTCATTGTGATAATGATAGTGCTACATGGGAAAATGTTAATTTTACTAAAGACCAATATCCTCATTTTTTTAACTAAAGGATATTTTATTTATATGTATTTGTGATGCAAAAAATCATCAAGCTACTGAGGGCAGTAGCTAAACCACATGGGGAGAATTGTTATGACACTTTTTTCCCCATGGAAGAAAAAAAAAGAAAAAGAATAAAAGTAAATAAGTAAATAAGTAAATAAGTAAATAAATATAAGAACTAATGTAATAGTTCTAGAAAGAAAATGTAATAAAATAATAATTAGAGTTTTCATGGGATGCAATTATTATTTGCAAAAGGGTGTGTTAGTTGGAACTACCCTTTGTGTTGTATAAAACCCATGAAAACTAAATTATTGAGGGACATGAAAAAAAAAGAGGAAAATCAAGTGGAGCACATTACGGGAATAGGGTTTTAGGTTAGCAGGTTGTGAGTAGGATGGAGAAGGGGCACTCCTGTCCAACCTAGGGTACAAGTGTGTGCACTCAGGGCGGTCCTATCCATGGCATGGTTTTGTGGCACGAGTGTTGAGCATTATTCTAGTGGAACCAACACTCGTGTAGAGCAACAAAGTATGCTTTCCTCCTAGACTACTTACAGATGGAAAAGGCTAAACCAGGGACCATTCCAACAATAGTTGGGGATTTCTTCTGCACATTTCAAAGATAAGTGTTAATATTGATAAATTGTCTGAGAAATAAATTTGTTTTAAACCCTTTGAGTTTTTTTTTAATTAATAATTTATTTACAACATGATTTAATGTATTTGAGTGAAAATGTTGATCAATTCATTATATGCAATTTGATTTCTAAGTCTTTAACTGAGCTTTAAATATGATATTAAATTTTTGTATGAAATCTTATTTTTTTTAATCTATAGTCTAATTTTATTAACACACTAAGATTAAAACACCTTAAATAACCCACTATCATCCTACTCACACTCTAGAAAACTATTTGTAATCTACGGTTTGGCTAGCATCCACAAAAACCAAAAGACCTTATAAGGTGTGGTCACACAAAGCTTGGATTTGGTTGCTCCTCTATGTGACTATGTAACTTACGACTAGATCAAAACAATTAAGGAAACTATTCTACAACAAAAGTAATTACACATATGAGAGCAATACTTGATCTCGAGATTGTCAGTTATGTTTGTTTTAACAGATTCTAAAGTGGAGAAGTAGTTTGTAGTGTCCCATCTACAAATTTAAACTGAGCACAACAACAATTAAAAGAGGTGATTAAAATGGTATAATGGCGTTGGTATATCAAGAGCATGAAGAACCTAATATCAACAATTGGTTCAATAATCAAAACAACTGTTATGAGCAAACTCTATGAATTACTACATGAAGTTTGATAACTTGTTACTAATTAGATACCAAAATTTGTGATTAGTATATAATATAAAGGATGCTAGCAAGGTCATGGAATTTGATCATATGCTTGTGGTTTCCACCCTTATGAAAGGGTTAAATAATATATTAGAATAAAATTATAATTAAAGTTTATTTTTTATAATATGAATCAAGGGGCATTTGAAGAGGTACATCTTTTGGAGGAAAGCTCTATTTAAGCGAGGCCAAGCAAGGAAAAGGAGGATCATTGAGCAACTATTTTATTTTCTACTCCTAGTGGAGCAAAAAACTTTGGTTCAACTAACCTATGGACAAAAACCATCTAGGTCGTAAATTGGACAATGAAAATAATTTCTTGAGTGATTTCACATGGAGATTGTCATTGTGAAAATTTGATTAATTTTAATTTAAATTAAAATATCCTTTCAATTATCAACTAGTCATGGCATTCTAAGGGAAAATATTAGGCAAGTTTTTTGAACTAAATTTTGAACATTAATCTGATTAAAGAATAAATCATTGACTGTAATTTCTGAATTGATCTTATCAAGGATCAATAAGGATTTAATATTTATGTTTGATTGTGAAAATCCATACAAGATGTACTTGGTTTTGATATTGGTGCAAATTATTATGATTGTGAGCTAGGGTTTGATATATAAAAAAATTAAATTAAATGGAATATTACATAGTTGATACCTAGAACAATCAAGAAAAGTACTTTGCAAAATGGATATTTTGTTGTGCTTCCCAATTTAGACCTTATTGATACTACCCCTACTTGGAATAGCATTAGTATATAGTCACCATATTACAAATCCAATGAAAAATATCTAGTTAGGACATAGAATACTTGATGGCGTATCAGAATTTTATCAGAAGAAAAAAAACAAAGCTCAATAATCATATTCAGATGAATATGGATAAAGAAAATAGTTAAGGATGGTAAGAGGAGTCTTTTCTTACAATTATATATCTTTCAATATTAGGTGTATGCTTTATTAGGTTGTTGATGTATATTTTATTTCTTGGATTAAGATTTGGGAATGTATTATAAGACCCTAGCCCAAAAATGATAGCAAAAGCAATATAAAATAAAGAACAAAATCTTGCAAAAAGAACTCTTAGGGGAAAAAGAAAGAAATATATTATTTTAATGTCTTGGATGTCCAGAAGTAGGACAATGGAATCAAGAGTACACCAGTTTACAATAGAAATCCCTAGAGAGAGAAGTAGGTAAATAAGAACAACAACAAAAAAACAAAAACATCCAAGAAGATAAACACAATAAGGAATAATATCATGCCCGAGTTGAGAAACTCTTGAATAGGTTACTCTAGAATTGCTAAATACAGTATTCTAGCAATCATAAGCCCTATTGAAAAATCTAGAACCAGATGCATCTAGTAATTTTTATTTTGTAAATTCCAAATCAATATTTGTATCAAGGCCCTCCTACTCAATTCCTTTGATGATTTCACACCTCTCCATTGAATGGATCAAAACTCCTCTTTCAAGTCTTGGAAGTGTCTACCCACTTGAAACTTCCAACATACCTTATTGGTGAGGAACAAACAAATGTTTCATTACCATTTGTAGGCCTTGAAAAAATTTAACAAGATTGTTAACTTCCAAAAGCATCTTGAAGCTCCAAGCACATATAGCTTGGAAATATTTGTACTTTGAATTCTCTAGAAAATTGCTAGACTCAATCGCCATTAGTTCTAGTGCATCAACCATATCTAACAGCAAGGGAAATGCTTCCAATGGGTCTATATTAAATCCCTATTGGGTCTTGTGAATCAACTGCATCACCTTTAGGGAGCAACAGTAATGCTTCCAAAGTGTCTCAAATCTCCACCACACATGTTTCCTCTGCTAATTTCTCCCTAAAATATACAAGTAGTGATTCCCAAGTGTGAAAAGAGTCATTTCTTGCAATCCCCTATGATACTAGAATGCTCTTGACAACATTCAACATAGCGAGACTGGCATAGTTGAATATTTTCTTCAAACCATTGTTGGATACTCCACCTTTACATAAAGGATCCCATTGAGAGCCTACCCACTTACCAACCATGATAAAATCCCCAAAACAAAAGCTTCACCCCATATAAAATCAAAAGAAACTTCAATTAACAAGAGAGAAAAACACCAAACTACAAAGACAAAGAAAACAAGTACCCTTTCTCTAATCCTAAAATATTTGATGACATGAGTAACTCCACAAAAATTTCTACAAATTTTGAACAACAAAAAAAAGCTTGTATGAAACCCTACTCTAATTGACAACTAACCACTTTTGAGGTTAAATATGGTGACAGTGTTTCATTGTCATTGGGGTACAAGCAAATTAACAAATAATGCACATTTTCCACTATTCAATTATAACCATACTGTCTCAATGCCATTCTCTGCTAATCTCAATCTGACAACATTGTGCAACAAGTATTAGAGCAAGCAACATAAAAGACACCAGAAGAAGAGGTAGAGGCATCAATTGACGTGAGGAGCCCAATGAATTTATGTACACTTTTAGAGTAAATTACATTTACCTTAGGCTTAAGTTTTAACTTAGGAAAAATTATACATTGGTTATTCAAATGTTTTCCCCCCTAGGGTATTTTTTCACCCGTCTATGTTTTCAACAGTTTTATAAGCTTGTACATTATGTAAATTATTCATTTTAGTATTTTTACTCCTTATTAGGTGAAATGGCCTCTTGTCTCTCTCACTTTTTTGTGAAGGTTTTCTATAGTTGATATTTGTTGGGTTATTCACTCTATCATACACTTTGGGTGGTGTTTAAGCCTATACATTATGTAAATTATTCATTTCAATATTTTCACTCCTTATTTGGTGAAATGGCCTCATGTCTCTCTCACTATTTTGTGAAGGTTTTCTATAGTTGATATTTCTTGAGTTATTCACTCTATCATACACTTTGGGTGGTGTTTAACGGTGGCAGCAATCAATACAATCAAATTTGAAGACATCAATTAATAAGAAAATCAATGCAAGAAAATATAAAGACATCACACATTTGATTTGAAGATATCTCCCAACTCAGAGTTGTGTGAAAATCTCTATACAACTGTTGCTTCAATAAACTCACAATAAATGAAAATTAAATATTCAGATATTGGGGTTTTAGAGCTCATAGAATTTCCAACTTGGTTGCTTCTGCCTATTGGCGATAACTTAAAAGAAATTTTACTGACATGACAAGATGGTTTAAGGGTGTGAGAGAAATTTATTAGTAAATTATGGACTGACAATTACACTTATAAAAAAACCTATTAGCTAATAAGAGGCTATTTCAAATTTCTAATAAAAACGGAGATTAAAGAAATTCCATGTAAGTGTTGCATGCAAATAAAAATGACTACTAACCCCTCTCTTCTAACTTCAAGAAAATAAAAATAAAAATTCTCATTATTTTTATTGAAATATATAAAACAATAATGCATAAAACATAAAATAAACAAACAATGTAAAATTCAAGGATTTTTCTTAAGATTTTATCTTTCTGTATATAAGTATGTTTATATTTATATAATTTTCTTCAAGATCATTTCAAGATAATCTTCTTGATGCACCCAATGTATCTAAACCTAACTTTTCTTTTATTTGAAGTGTCTAGCTAACAATGCTCAATAAAATGTATAAATTTATTTGTATACACAAATATTTCTATATATTTAATAGAAGACAAAATAATCAATTAATAAAATAATTCTATAACAATTTATAAATAAATGAACCAATATGCAATGCAACTCGATCTATTATTCTAAAATTTTACACAATAAGAAATTTAGGCTTAACAAAAAATATTATTTACAAGTTATAATCCAACCTTCACTATAATTGTTAGTTATCTCACTAGTGCATATAAAAAATTAAAATAGAATTTTTAAAATATTAACAACAATGATTTATCTTGAAAACTTACAATAAAATAAATATCTTAAATTTATTATTTAAGTCAAAAAGAATTTTCTAAATTGGTATATTGAAAATTAGAAAATATTGAAGAGATCTTTTTTTAATAGTTAAAATCATTTCAAGAAAAAAAATCATGTGTAAATTGTCTTTTAATTTTGTTTATGTAGTATGTATTTATATAACAAATATTATAAGTTGAAATAATTTTTATATTTTTTAAACAAAAATATATTCTAAATTCAAATAATACATGAACCATAGATTTTTAGGTGTAGAAAATGCTATGAATCTTTTGCTCAATTAGGGTTTTTCACCTAAAGGAAAGAGATATATCTCACACCAAAATCTAGGTGGTTCACTCAAACTAATGCAAGTATAATGGAAATATGAATGAAATGTGTGTAGATGAGATAAAATAAATGAGAATAATTGATAAAAGTGATTGACCATTAAGTGAAAACTATTGAAATGCAAGATTTTTGAAAACACATTGTATAATGCAAAAACACCTAAAAGTGAATGCAAATTGCAACATAAATGCATGAAACTAAAAGTTTTCACCTAAGATCTTGATGGAGATTGGAAATGATTTCTAGAATGTTGTTGATCCTAATTTTTAGGCCTAATGGGACTCATTCGCCCTTCTGGGCGAATTAGTCCCATATTTGGGAAATTGTTCCAAAGCCTGTTTCAGACAAATGGGTATCCAAAAATGCAGAAAACCAAAATCAGGGCTAGAAGTGGGACTCATTTACCACCCATGGTGAATGAGTCCACTTTTTGAATTTTTGAAGATTCAAAGGTGGAAACTAAAGTCTCCAATCTACTCTTTGGTTCCTAACAGGTGTCCACCTCCGAAAGTCTTATTTCTTACCTTGAAAGTGAATTTTTGTTGATATTTTCACTTGTTCAATAAGAATATGTCTTCAAAAACTTTGCAATTTGATCTTCAATAATTTACAAGCTTCCAAGATGCCTAAATTTGGAAATACACAAGAAGAGAAGAAGAAATGTTAGATGTTAGAGCATGGGGGTTTGCCTTGGTTAAACCCCTTTGTAGGTAACTAAACCAAAATGATGAAAGAATTTAATGAAGCATAAAACAATGAAGTTCATACCTTTACATGATTTTTTTATCTTGAATTTCTATAGTAATGGAGGAAGATTCTTCCCTTGAATGTCTTTGGAAGCTTTCTTGATGACTTAGAGAGATAAAACCCTAACTTGCTTGACTTGAAATGGAAGATAAATGATGGATGAGGTGTGAATGAGTTAGGAGATGTAAATTAGGTTTCAGAGACTTGATTTTATAGGAAATTCTCATAATTTTCCCATAAATTGGATCCCTAACGCTGACATGAAGAAAAATAAAACTTAAATTCCAAAAAAATTCACTCAAAAGTCAAAAATGGCCTAAATGGGACTCATTCACAACCTTGAGTGAACCAATCCCACCTGAAAAGGACTCATTTTCCATAGATGGAAAATTAGTCCCAGAGGGGTCCATTTGCTTGTTGAATTGTTGGGAGATAAGAAAACCAAGTTTACATATTGACTTTGTCAGTTATTTGATCAATTTATGCCTTGTGATGCACAATATGGGGTAATAGGGGCCTATTAGTGATGATGTGAAGGTAATTTAGGGCTTGGGACACAATTCAATGCGAAAGTGTGATTAAATACACTTTATAACACTAAGATGACATCCACTCATCCTAGACAAGCACAACATCCAATGTGAATGTGCAAGACACATTACAATACTAGATTATCATTAAGTTTATTTTACAAGCCTTCTAGATTGATGTGATAATGTCATTAAACACATTTTATAATGTTGAATTAAGGGAGAATGGGTTTATTAAGTCTAGAAAAGTGTGAAAGTCTCTTACAACACATTACAACACCTTTACAAGACATCATTAAATACATTTGAAAGGGTCCAAGACCAAGTGTGGATGTGAAAAACACCTCACAACACTGAATCAAGGCTTTATTAAGTCTGATTTGTCATCAATTATTCCCCAAATCAAGCAAGTTGCATATTTCTATGGTAGATTTAGCCCAAACTTTAGTGAGAGGATGAACTTGCTTCAAAATTTCACTAAAGTAGACATTCAAGAGAGGTCCAATCATACCAATGTGAATGGTCTAGGATAACAAAGATCAAAGGAGTTGTCCAATCCCCCAAGATCGAAGATCCCCATTTAAATTGACATAAGCACAAAAGGACACGTGCAAGGTGGATGATATGCTGAGAATAAGATACACGAGTTCATGAAATGGCAATAATCTTAAAGGAAGAGATGTAAAAATAAGGTGGATCAAGTTTTTACCATTTTTCGAACATGTTGTGGATCAAATCTAGGTTTTTTTCCAAAAATAAAATGTGTACTCACTTTGGGGGAACAAAACTCTTAGCTGTCCGCTAGGTGAGAAACATATGCTTGGCTAGTATGTACTCACAAACACATAGGTAGCTATGGGGAAAGTTGTGCCTTAGAATGGGCTTCCCACTCAACCATACCAAATCTATGCATCCTAATAACATTCATAAGATGCCACAAGGGAAAATTATTTTCAAGCTCTATGAAGTAAGCAAAACTTTGTATTCTTGACACTCATAAACATTGTTAATGCAAAATAGTGCAAGAATTGTTCAAAGGGATTTTTCTTAATTCATGCATGGTCTCATCTTAGGGAACATCATACCTAATATTTCCAAGAGAGGATGTGTCAAAAGAAGTATCAAACTCTTGGAGGGAATCAAGCCCAATGACTCCACCAAGAAAAGGACACATCGTAAGAAGAAAGAAATCACACAATGAAATGTGAGTGTTGATGTATGCCCCACTATAAAGTAGAATAAGGAAAGACATGAGAGTTGATTCAAAAAACCCTATGCCAAGTCATATTTTTCCAATAAGCTACGTCATGAAAATGGGAGTATATCACATGTGAGCCAACTTAAGGCACATCGTCCACATCCCAAGCTTGCTCTTATATATTCATGAAAGGTTAACAACTAGAAAAAGGAGGAAACTACAAGTGACATATGTGGTCAAGGCTACATAAACCCTTTCCCCCACTTAGTGCAGGACAAAGGTGAGATAAAATGGTTGATAACATGCAAGGTAGAGTGAAAATCAATACCAATTAGAGGAATTAGGTGCCCCACATAAGGAAGAACACAAAACTTCTTAAAATGTTGGATTTTACTACTCAAATCTTTACATTCATTAGTGGAGTGACCATGAACTCAATGATAGGCACAAAATGCAGTGTTGTAATAGAATTTATTTTGAGTTTTTGGAGAAATGGTTGTCAAATGATCATGGAGGAGTCTTGACAAGATACCCTCTTTAGTAATGGTAGAAAATGGTTTTGAAACTTCTTGCTTAGATGTACAAGATGTAATACCTATGCAAGACTATGTAGATTGTGAGATTTTGGACTCTCTTATACAAAAGGGTGTAAAATCTGACGAATTCCATTCATGAGTGTTTTGTGAGATGAAATTGATATTAAGCGAAAGTGTATTTGTTTGTTTCATGTTTTGTAAAGGATGATTTTCAAGACCACTGGTGTTGATGAGTTCAAGATGGAAAACTATTAAGGTTGATTTAGGAGTATGTTGTGTGGGATTGTTGATGTTGAGTGAAGGCTTGGTGATTTCTATCAAAGGACAATAAGCAAGACAATACATTGTTTTCTATGTGATAGGGTCTAGAGGGTTGTAGATACCTTGTTCATGAGCACCACATCCTTTTCCACTATAACCAAGTTGTTTCATAAGCTCATACCCTTTTCCATAAAGCTTTTTCATTGCTTTTGGATTGGTTGGTGGTTGGTGATAGATGTATTCAAAGGTGGCTAAGTATCCTTTTTCATTGGGTAAAGTGGTTGAGGTGGATTCTTTCAAAGGGTCATTTTATTTTAATTTACCCTATTTGAATCTTTTTGTATGATCTTGTACTCGCCCATGAATTCATGTTCAAAATCCAAGGAACCCCAATCATCTTCTAATAGTTTCATGACTTGTTCAATATGTTGTTGTTTATTGTTATGTTGTATGGGTTCCATTGGTGTAGTTGATGTTGATGTGGTTAAGGGATTATCTTTGTTTTCCTCAAGTTGAAAGACACTATAAGGTTTAAGGTTAGCATCAAGGATACATATTTTGTTGTTGTAGATGTATTTCATTTTACGATGAAGAGTAGAGGGCACCTCATTCATTGCATGAATCCATGGTTGGCCTCAGATAAGATTACATGAAATTTTATGAGGCATAACATTAATTGGTGTATTCAATGTGGCTTCTCCAACAGTAATAGGTAGAGTGATCACACCAAGCAGTGTCTTTTCTTCATTGTTAAAACACTTAATAGATAAAGAATCAAGTTGAATTTTTTAGTCATCCACATAAATCCTATCCAAGAGGTTTACACAACACATATTAAGGGTTGAGCCATTATAAACAAGGATTCACTTTATCCCTATTTGATTGTATTAAGCAATGATCATGAATGATTCATTTTGTTTTTGCACTTCCAAAGGGGGGAGCTAACTTTGGTGGCAAACAACATGTCAACATTTATTCCTTGGATCATGGTTATTATGTCAGTTGGTTGTAAATTAGAAGGGATAGGAACTTGTTTGAAGGTTGCATGGATCATGTTGTGATAGTGAGGGGATGCTTGAATAAGATCCCATAAGGACATATTAGTAGGATTATTCTTTAGTTATTCAACAAGATTACACTCCTTAATGTGAGGATCTCTAGGAAAAATGGGATTTGGAAGAGGTAAGGATGTTGGTGTGGGTTGTGGTGGTTGTGGATTATTTTGAGTGTTATATGTATGAGCAATGGTATTATGACTCAATTTATGTGAAACATTATTCTTAGGAGGGAAAAGCGTAAACTCGGGTTTAGGTGGGGATGGAGGTTTATGTGATGGTGGGTAAAGGATGAGTTGAGGTTGAATAATATTAACATCCCTTGGTGAATGGGAGTATAATATGGGTTTTTAACTGTCATGTAAGAGCATAATATTGTTATTTTCAATGTTAGCCTTGTCTTGTATCATGATATCTTCCCTAGAAGGAAAATTTTGAGGAGAATTACAAAACAAATGGTCTTGACATTCATGGATTGGTTCTTCTAAAATGACTTCATTGCAAGTAGGGGAATGATCACTAGTTGTAATTTCTTGCTCAAGAAGATTTTTTCTAGGTGAAGAGGGGCAACTAAGATACTCATGACTTTCATCAATTGTGTTTATCATCAAAGTATCTACTTCACAACTAGGAGATAAATTAGGAGAAGAAGAAATGTTGTTGTCATGATTACCTATGGTTGTGTTGTATTTTTCATCAATTTTTTGTCCACTAAGAGAGATAAGAGGAGAGAAACAACTAGGATTCTCAAAACTCTCATTAAGTGGTTCGTCTACCAAAATATATTCATCACCAATAAGAGAGATATTAGGAGAGGAACAAATATGATCATTAGGAGTGTCCAAGGTTGTATTCTCTTTCACAAAAACACTCTCATAGTTTAGGAGTGGAAATTTTTCTTAACATGTCTAAATATGCAAGGTACTAACATTGTTTGAACAAAAAAGAAAAGGACTTGTAACCATTTCATGCAATGTTTTAGCAATGTAAACAATGTATATCTAAAGATGCCAAATTTTTTTGTCAAATGTATGCAAAGCTTTAAGAATGCAAACAATGTACATGCAAGAATGAAAAGCACTTTTATCAAACTTATGCAAAGTTTTATGAATAGAAACATTGAGTATGCAAAAGTGAAAATTAATTTTATCCATGTTGTGCAAAATTTTAGAAATGTAAGCATTTTTAGATTGAATGATGTTTGTAATTGAAATGATGACTATCCTAAATTGATGTTTTTGAGCTAGATGCATAAAATAAATTTTACAAAAAATTTCCAAACTTATAATATATGGCACCGAGAGGCTGAGGAGGCACAAAAATGAGGTTTCTAATGCTGTAACAAATAGTTAAAATTATGAACAGGGACTGATTCACCCAGAATGGCGAATGAGTCCTAGTAGGGGTTTTTTGTAAAATTTCTAGAAAATTTCAATGGATTTTGATGCTTTTGATGTTGTAAGTTGTAGCCCTAAGATGAAAGTGGAAAATTTTAGAAAATTTCAATAATTTTAGATGCCAAAAATGCAATCTACATGCACTTTTCATGGATAGAAAATTTGAAACCCTAGAATGCAACTTAACTAATGCCAAATGCAATGCAAGTTAATTCTAGGATGTTGATGGACTCAAAATTAGACAAGTATTTGAAAATCAAGTTCACAAAAATGAACCATAAATTTTTAGGTGTAGCACACATTGAGAGATCTTTCTCAATCATTGGTGCAAAGGATATGATTGCTTTCAAATAAATTTATTTGTTTGAGATCAAAGTTGGATGAGATTGTTGGCATGATTGGGTAGTCCTCTTGGAAATGTATGATGATGGAAGCCCAATGTGTACCAAAGCATAATGTCTTTTTTCTCAACTAGGTGGCCCCGAAGACATAATCTAACAAGTTCCATGAGATCTTTATACTAGCGTAATTGGCATATTTAATTCACGTTCCACTCTTAAGTTAGATTGAAACATTTTTTCCTTAAAAATTAAAAGATAGTTATATATCTAAGAGAAAGAGTGCTTAGTAGTCTTTAAGCAAGTTCAATGTATAAAACCAATGCAATCATATTTCCCCTAAAAAAATTGATTTATAAAAACTTTTAAAGGGATTCCTACTCACCTATTAGACCATACAACCAATGTGTTATCTCCTTTGCTTTAATAGATATAGAACCCCTGTGTGCAATACAAAGTTTTCAGGGACCTTTTAACTAATGATCTATAATCACATCAGTAAGTGTAATGCAAAGCTATGATTCTAGATTTTTGAAGGCCAAAAAAGTAAAGACTCACTAAAACTGAGTATAGGAAATTTTAGTTGTGAATTTGTAATTGACATATTTGGAAGACTACATTCAACCTTCACTTGAACAATGAAGAGAATATTCAATACAAAACTATTAGCTATACACCAGGATTCATTATGTATATTACAGGTGGGATTGGTAGGTCTTCACATGGTTCACCAAAGTTCCACTCTAGATATGGTTTAACCCATCCAAATGGCAAGAAAGTTGAAGGGATGAGACCAGGTACAAGTCTCAAGTGAGTTTCAAAGATGGAAAATGCTCAAATATGGAACCTAAGTGCAAGGAAGTTTCTAGTATGTTGTGTGGCCCTTCATTTTTGATTTTTAATAAGCTTCTAACCAAAAAAAAGAGTCAAAAAAATTCAAAATTGGTTGTTGGTGAGGGTCCCTTGAAGTTGTGGAGGATCATTGTGATCAAGCAAGCTTGTAGTTGTGCCTCTAGGGACAACTTTGTATCCTACTAGATTGCCAACCTTTGTCTTCTTTGATGGAATAATTGTATGAAACTCATATTGTAAAGGCTCAACTGGATTTGGGCATCCTAATCCATTTGGGAAATGTGTCTCTCAACTGTCCAAAAACTTGTTGTGGCATTGGTCCATTCTCCATTTTTTTCTTGGCCATCTTGACCTTAACAAATGAGTTATTTATTCCATCAATATCCATATCTAACTAGAATGTAACATAATGGTCTTGGATGAAACCATTTACATTTTTTGCAAGCAAAGCTCCATGGAAATTTTAGTATTAGAGTCAATCTAGTCCACGTTCTCATATTTGTTCCTTTGAATATTATAATTCTACTTAGTCCAACCTACATATCACAAATTAAATTATAATTAGAACCTTATCTTCTTACTTCTAGATAACAATGGCTTCATACACAATACCAATCAAAACCAACTTGCTTGACTGGCTTCTCTAAAGAAAGATTTCTTATTTACAAACCTTGATTCAAATAAGACCATCAGTCTAAAATCCCCAGTCCACAATATAATCATAATTTGCAGCAGATGTTGACATGCAAACTATCAATGCCACCTTTGGTCTAGCTTCTCTAATCTACAGATAATGAAATTGCATGAGAAAATCAATTGCAGTGCAAACATGAATTTTTTTTTCTCCAACATTCTTTTACTTACCAAGCACCAAAGAAGTTAATCACTGAGTACTAACTTCCAAGCAACAACCTTCATATAGCTAGTTTTTTTTCTCTTTCTAGCTTGGAGGAACATATGTGAATAAGACACGAGCTAATAGATTTGCACACTTAATCTCTTCATCATTAGATTGATCCTCTAATTGTGATCTTCTAAATCGTAATTGAAAAGTAAACTATATTTATTTTATACAATAACCTTCATTAAATTCAATCATTAATGATATAATAATAATAATAATAATAATAATAATAATAATAATAATAATAATAATAATAATAATAACAATAACAATAACAATAACAATAACAAAAACAACAACAAAAACAACAACAACAACAACAACAACAACAACAACAACAACAACAACAACAACAACAACAACAACAACACGAAGTAAAGATTCTTAAAATAATATAAAGATTACTCATAATCTTAACTTTAACTCTTATTAAATCATAATCCAAACTTAACCTAATCGTAATTGAAAAGTAAACTATATTTATTTTATACAATAACCTTAATTAAATTCAATCATTAATGATATAATAATAATAATAATAATAATAATAATAATAATAATAATAATAATAATAATAATAATAATAATAATAACAAGAACAAGAACAAGAACAAGAACAAGAACAAGAACAAGAACAAGAACAAGAACAAGAACAAGAACAAGAACAAGAACAACAACAACAACAACAACAACAACAACAACAACAACAACAACAACAACAACAACAACAACAACAACAACAACAACAACAACACGAAGTAAAGATTCTTAAAATAATATAAAGATTACTCATAATCTTAACTTTAACTCTTATTAAATCGTAATCCAAACTTAACCCTAATCGTAATTGAAAAGTAAACTATATTTATTTTATACAATAACCTTAATTAAATTCAATCATTAATGATATAATAATAATAATAATAATAATAATAATAATAATAATAATAATAATAATAATAAGAATAAGAATAAGAATAAGAATAACAACAACAACAACAACAACAACAACAACAACAACAACAACAACAACAACAACAACAATAATAATAATAATAATATGATAACATTAATATACTCTATAATAATAATAATAATAATAATAATAATAATATACACAATATGATAACATTAATATACTCTATATTGGTTGTGCCTATTTAAAATTTATATATCTCTTCAACTCAATAACTCAACAATAGACAATAACTTATATTATAATAATATATTTTTATATAGATAACGTATTCTTTTATAATAATAATATTCTACAAAGAGAATAACATTTTAATGCACTCGATCATTCCCTTTCAAATTTAATGTTGAAATGTGGTCTAAATTGATATACCAATGGGCTTCCTTGTATGAAGCTTTATTCATTGTTGTATACATGGTCAAGTGTTTGTTATTATTCTTTATAGATTATTGAAAGACCCAAATTCCTTTTATGAGTTGCAGAAAATGGCATTGGAAATAGTTTCTACTCAAAATAATTTCTACAGTTTGTATATATCTAAGAGGAATCTT
>VDFB02151280.1:0-69595 GCA_007258455.2 Sequoia sempervirens
GAAAATATTTTTGGATGACTGTGAGTTTTTTTCTCTCTCAACATTTCAGATCAAACTTCATGATCCATCATCAGGAGAGCAAGACATGAGAAGAGAATTGTGAAATTGTTAGTAGACTTGGTAGGATAAAAGGAGGAGGAAGGGGAAGAAAGGAAACGAAAACCAAGGGGGGTTGAAAAGACTAATTTTTTTTACAAATTTTAAATTTTATTTTTTTTCAAAATGTGATGTTACTTAACTTATTTATTTCTAAATTAATTTCTCTTATTAACCTCTCAATTAAAAGTTATATAATACCAAAAATGAGAATTTAAAAAAATATTTACTGAGAAAAAACAACAAATAAATTATTTTATTAAAAAAAGGTTAAAAAATTAAGTATAGAGACAAACAATTCTATCTAAAGAAAATTTAATAATTTATTAAGAGATTAAGACAAGTTAAAGAGTTGAAATCACAAAGAAAATTTAAGCAAATTTAATTAATAAAGTCCATTCAATTTTATTTAAAAAAATGAATTTATTTCTTCTAAAATTAAAGAAAAAACTTCAAAACAAGAAAATAGCAAGTTTTAATAATTGAAAACTCCATCTAAATATATTGGTTTGCAAATTGAATTAATTAATTAGAGAATTGAGCAAAAATAGTTCCTATAAATTCTATTAAATCAAGCTAATAATACCACTAAATAATTCTATCAATTCTTAAGTTAATATTACATATAAAAAAAAAGAAGACAATTAAAATAAATATGCTAAGAAGATCTTACCTAGAGCGAGCCTAAAAATTAGAAAGAGAATATAGAAAGGTATTAAAAATATCAATTAGATTATAATTAATCTTATCAAAATAAAAATAAAAATTCAAAAGCAAAAAATGAAGAGTTAAAGAATTTCAATTGATTTAGGAATGCACAAATTTTACAAAAGGAAGACCAAATAATTGGAGAACACAAAGTGGCAAAGGCATCAAGGGGCAGGAGCGAAATGAATTTTATGGTGGGTGAGTAAGGATTTCCAAGAGAAACTAAGATTTCAGTCGACATCATAGTTTAGGTTGGAGGGGTGATGGTTTATTTCAATGGACTCTTTGAGTTTCCTCTTAAAGAATTTTTCCTCCTTGACAAGGATTTGAGTATCTTTTAAGGGGATGTGGTGCTTAGTCATAGAAGAATGCTCTGCAAGGGCTGATTTTTGGATCTGTTCATGTCTTATATAAGCATAGTTCTCCTTGATCATAGTGCCAATAGATCGGCCTCGGTTCACCAATGTATGGTGTCCCACAAGAGCATGTGACTTTGTAGACACCATCATAGTTGAGAAGGTCAAGGGGGTCTTTAGGAGAGGGGATGTGTTGCTTGAGGGTGTGAATGGGTTTGAAGGTGCAATCCCCTTTTTTGAAGAATCTTGGAAATATTATATGAGAGGCCCTCAATGAAGGGGAGAGTGTAAATAGGAAGATCAAAAGGGAAAGGCTCATTGGGTTTATGAATTGTATTAGATCTTGCTTGATTGATAGCTTTAAGGATACATTTTCTTCTATACCCATTTAATTTGAAGACATGAGTAAGGTGCACAATCTCATCCTCAATGCTATCATTATCACAAATCTTGAAGGCTCTGGTGAACAAAGTTTTGAGGATGCCCATTTTTTGGGCACGATGATGATGGGAAGAGGTGTGAAGGTAGAGATATGTATGAGTTGCTTTGTGAAAGACCTGGCAAGCTAATGAACCATCAGGCTTTCTAGTGAACAAGATATCAAGGAAGGGGAGTTGATTGCCTACTTCAAGATCTTTAGTGAAGGAGATGAAATGAACTATGCTTTTTAGGTGGGAGTAAAACTCCTCCAAATTTTCAAGACCTTGTGGCCAACAAATGTTGGTGTCATCCACATATCGCTTGAACCATCACTTGGGTTTAAGGGGAAAGAAATTGGGAGAAATATCTTCAAAATGCTCCATGTAAATGTTGGACACAACTGGGGACAAGGGAGATCCCATTGCAACCCCATCTACTTTCTCATAGACAATTCCTTGCAAAGAGAAGAATGAGGATCTTAGACATAACTCCACTAAGGAGGCAATTTCACTATTGGTCTTGCATTTAATTAATTCATAGATTCAAGAATAGGCACCTTGGTGAAGAGAGATACCACATCAAAGCTGAAAAAAAAGTCATTGCTATCTAACTTTTTATCTTTGATGAACTATTAAGAATTTGAACGACCAGTTAGAGGCCCAAAAAGTTTGGCTAGGTAAGAGGCTAGTTGGTATGTTGGGGCGCCAATGGTGTCAACAATGGGCCTAAGGGGAATCCCAAATTTGTGAATTTTGGGGGCGCCATAGATATGTGGGGTGACTTCCTTAGCGGGGGTAAGGCGCTTTTTGATAGTCATCAAAAGAGGAGTGGACGATAGCTGATTTAACTTTTTGAATAGTTTGAGTGACAGGGTTGCAAGTTAAAATTCTATAGCTATTGTTGTCTGAGAGAAGATCAAGCATTTTGGAAACATAGTCACACTTGTTTAAAATAACCACTGCATTGCCCTTGTCAGCTTTGACGATATGGAGGTTTGTAGTTCGGCCCTTTCTTGACATTTGAGTAAGTTTGTTTCGATGATTGGGGATGTCCCGTCATTGTTCATTATTATGTTGTTTAATTGGTTAATGAAATTATGTGGTAAACTTATTGTTATGAATAACCTTGTTTAATCAATTTAATTAAATTAAATTGATTTTAAGGTAATTTAAATTAATTTAGAATTAAAATAAATAATTAAATGAATCAATATTGAGAAATAGAAAGTATAAGGTTTATTTTTAAATAATTAATTAAATTTTTTTGTATAAAGTTTTGTTTTGAATTATATTTAATGATAATTGATAATTTTATTATCATAAGAGTTTAATTATTTAAATGTGGAGAAGTAATATAATTTTAAATAAATTAAATTTGGAAATAATATATATTTCAAAAATAGAATAATTAATTTGAATAGATTTTCGAACTAATTGTGAAAGCAAGTTTTAAAATAGAAAAAGAGGAGTGCATGCACATGCATGACTCCAAAATGCATTGTGATTAGAAACTTGTTATATTTGTTGATTTTTGTATTAAAAAATTGACCACTTTCCTTGTTTTAATTATGATCTTTTTGAGAGGTCTATCATGAGGGGGTTTTTATAAGTTGCTTTCTAAAAGAAAACTTGGGTAGAATGATGGTCTTCCATTGTAGACTGCCTTGAACACTGTTTCAAAATTCTAGATTGGGGCTATTTGAGAAGTTGAAAATTGTAGTGTAGGATAGAACTCGGTTTCAAGTGTATCCCCTACAACGTCGGAATCCAAGTTGTTTTTGGTTCTTGTTCTTGTTTGTTCTCTGAATTAATGCAATCAATGAATGCTTGTTTGGCATAATCTTGCTTGAAAATTTCTTGTGTTTCCCAATAAGTCCATATTCTGCAAACAATGTATTCTATAAGTTAACGTTTTGTCTCTGTCTATTGCTTTGTTGGGAGTTTTCTATAGCCGATGCCTAGTATTTGATTGAATTTTTCTTTGTGTCATGAAACCATTACTTGATGTTTTCAAGTGCACCCCTTCGTCTTCTTTTGATCACTGTGTATCCTCTTGCTTTACTTGATGGAAATATCTATTCCTGGAGATTTTTCTTTCTTTTATTGCATAGTCGATGTTATTGCTACTCATTTCTTGGGCTTTTTGTCAAACGGTTTCGGCTGAGTGCGCCATCTTTGGCTGCATCCCATGTGTTTACAAACCCCATTTGATGAGAAGAAATCATTTTTTTTTTCATGTTGCCTTGAGAGGCTCTCAGTTTGATGTTTTACCTCATGGCATTCTTTTTATTCACTCTTTACTTTCTCTCACATTTCTCATTGCCATTCGAATGAGTAAGTGGATCGATGTTGGCTGGTTGAAAATTTACATGCTTTAAATTTTGTTTCAATGGGGATTTAAAATGTTAGAAGCTGATCCATTGAGGGATGAGATGCGAATCTTATGAGATGAGGTTCCAATCCATTTATTCTGTGAATGGTGTTGCATGTGACAACATATTAAGTGGCGCCCATGTTCACTTTTTCCCCTGTGTTTAACATTCTATGTGGAAATTTTCTTCTTCCCTCACCCCTCTTTCTTGTGGATTGCAAATTTTCTTTTGGTTATCATGCAAAATAATTGGCAATAGTGTTGTGTGTTGCGCATGAATTTTTGTGGGACGTCTGCATGTATTTGTATAGAGCTGAAACTTGATAATTGGGTTATGCCTTATGGGATAGAAGTTTTGTGCTTGGGAAAAATTTCATGAAATTATATTATATGTGGAAATTCGATTTGCATAGGATTTGAATTGATGATCAGGGATATACGTTTAATGGTAATCAACATTATGTGGCGAATTCACATCATAGACTTCTCTTTTGGACTGCATTTTCTCCTTAGGCTTTGTCTTATAAACATTTTTTATGGGAGGGTTCGATCTTCTCTATACAATGATGCTGGCCTCCATGGAATTCTTCTTACCTTGTTGAAATCTTCCTCCCATGCTTTGCAATAGGCTATTCGAGTCTTTGTAAGTCGAATGTGGATGAATCTCCATGTATAATAGTTGGCATCCAATATTCTGTAGATTACTTTCAGAATTAATTTACTGTGTTGCTGGAAGTACTCAGTCAATATTCATAGATTACCCATCGAATTTCCTATTTAATTAATGATTTTATATTATAGTAAATTCACCAATTTGGAAATATGAAGTCCATCCCATATTGTAAGACCCTGCTTCACATGCGATTAATGCGAAACCTAAATTGTTATATAGTTTTCTTTAATTGATGATTAGAAGTATTCTAGATGATAAATAAGGTGATCTTTTGGAAAGAATCTTACATTTCATTTTGACATTATGTTTTATTGTCACTAACATGAAGGTGAAATGCACTCATATACTATGGAATGCAAATTGAAACTTTAAATGGATTATTATATAGTTAAAGTTTATAATAGATTAATGTAATATACAATTGTATTTATGATCATTTTGGTAACATGCAGGAAGGTAACAGTGTTAGCATGAGAAGGGGAGACCAGCAAGAGAAAATCAAAAGACTTCTTCTCATTTGACCCCATATAGGGGCCTCAAAACAGGTAGAGTTAATGTATTGGAAGACTAAGGATGTGAGAGTTGTTTAAAATGGTTGATTTATGTGAGGGAATTTAATTGTGATTCATGTGAGGTGTAAGTGGGGATTAGGTCTTAGAAACACTTATCCAAGTATGAAACTCGGATGGAACCTTAAGTAGGTCTTTAAAGAGGGTTGTTGGTCAATTTCCTTGGTTGGGATGCAAAAATAAATCCCCTAGGGTCTATACCATAATGGTAGGGGTCAACTGGGCATGCAATAGGGCCCCAAGGACATGATTTAACTCTTGAAAAGTCCCCATAATGTGGAGTGACGAAATTGGAAAAAAAGGGGGTGAAAAGATTGGGGGATTGTCCAAGTGCATGTTTCCTCTTTAACAAGGAGAATCTACTCATTAATGGAAGTAGGTACACTTCACACCTCCCCATTCAAAGGTTGCAAGTTGAAACTCCCATATATCTTGGAGAGGAAGGAAGAGTGGGGGTGTTACCCAGTTCTTCTTTTGGAGAAATTAGTGAAGATGGTAGGAAGAATGAGAAGATGGGAGGAGCAGCCCTTTTGGAAAATAGTGATCTAGATGGCTTGGCTTGGGGAGGAAAGATGGATAGAAGAGTCCAATCCCTTCACCTAAGGATATGAGATAAGTTTTTTCTATTTTCATTTACCCTTATTGATTGGTTGAAGGAAGATGATATAATGTATAGATCATGGTTGAAAATAGAAAGTAGAGAACTAAGATACATTAAATTTTGGTGCTATGTCATTATTAATCCTTTGTAAAATTTTGAAAAAACTCCATGCATCATCTTGGAGCTAAGAGACTTCCTTGCTCGGGGTTATGGCTAGAGCCCATGAGGCTCGATGACGCCATTATGGTAGGGTGGAGAGAAAGCCTAAATCAAATGTGTGCCCTTGATTGAATTCCCTTGAATTTGCTTGTAATATGTAAAACTAATGTTTGATGTAGCATGAAAGGGAATGTAGAAGAATAATCTTGGTTCATTTTTCTGTCACTCATTGTGTGAAAGTTAGTAATTTCTTGTAGAATGAAGGAGTGAAAAGAGTAGCCTAAGTACATGAGCATGCATATTAATTATTTTCCTCATTGTTATGGTAACATTGAAATTTAGTGGTTTCTCAAATAGATGATGTCTTAAATGTATTTCATGAAAGATGGAAACCCAAAAATGTATTTTGGTGGAAGTTCTTTTGTGTTACAAGAACCCAAATTGTTGGAAAATAGCATTAAGATTTGTATTTAAATTTCTATCATTTCTTTGCAAACTGTAATTTACATAATCTGTATTTTTATTCATTCCAAGAAATACAAAAAAAAGAAAATAAATGCAAAATGGAGAAAACCTTAGTCTTGCAGTAAGTAGAAATAGATGAATAAATAAATAAATGAATACGAGTGAGTATCATCAGGTTGTTTGCATGAGAAGATACCAACAAACCTCAAATGTCTACTTCTTTCCTTAGTTAAATATACTATGTGAAATATACAAATGTGTATGAACATTCAGGTAAATTTATTCTATATGTAAGATTAACTGGTCATGCATGTGTTTAACTCCTTAGATAAGAAACAATTAGATGCATGTAACTGTGAACCTCATATATGTTGTGAGTTGCACGGTAAGTTCACCTGTTGTCATTAAATAATAATTACTTCCCTTGTTTGGTGAATAAGATAATGTTTCCTTTAACTAATATGAACCCCCTCCTATTCCCTATTAAAAATTTCAGCATTGTCATCTCTTGGAGATAGTTATTCTTGTTCCAACATTGACCTTTTGGAAGGATATGTCTTGCTACCACCCTATTCTGCCATGCACCCTTCGTCACAAGCTTCTATCTCCACCATTGCTTAAGGGATTTGGAATTTAAAGATAATAATAATTATGATAAACCAATTTGAAGATAAAAATATACTGCTTAAAATAGAGAGAGTACCAAGAAGCTGAAAACCAAGGGAGTGAGGTGTGGGCCTTATCCAGTGCTCCTCGATCTCATCACTACCAACCTTATAGAAGTGAACAAATGAAAAAGGGTTTATGGCATAGATTGCTAACAAGGAAATATGGCAGAGTGACTATGTCCTCAACGAGCATGATAAAATTGACATGAGACAACATTATATTCTTGAGTGATTTGAGGCAAATAATGGTATAAGAATTATTATTATTTTGGAAAACAACTTCCCTTAACTATTTTGTCATACCGAAGGTGTAACGCCCTGCCACACAAACCCTAAAAGACACATCAACATCAATCATTTATGGCACATCTTTTTTTAAATAACTAACATGCAACATAATATTAACATACACCACTTGAAATGATGCTATATATGTACAACAAATGACAAAGTCCCTTGGGGTTACATGACTGCATTACTTTTCAAATCAACATCATTACATAACATGAAAGATAAGCATCCACTAGAACTATAAGATATGAACATGGACAATACATTATAACATGAAGTTACATCGATCAAGGATTACATTAATACAATGGTACTTCCCAACATGAATTGGGAAAAAGTACAATAACATGGAATAATACATATGAAATGTATGAATACAAATTTTCAAGAGTGGATCCATCACTAGTATATTTCTGAAGTCATTGCAACTGGTACATCATTGCATAACTCGATCAAGGGCTGGGAACCCAATGGGGTGCATAGCACGTTCCACTCGACCATGTGGACCCTAAGGCCCACCCCCCATTTTAGGAGATGACAAGAAAGACCACAACACAAAACAGTCAAGTAGAGAAGGCTAACAAGACTCCACAAACAAAAGACAACCAAGTAGGCAAGGCAACCAAGACTCCACAACAAAACAAACTAGTACATAATAGCATTAAACAACAATACACCACTTCCAGAGGCACACACATAAAATGGAAATATGAGTCAAGTAAATGCAAGGTTATAGTAGGGGATAGTGTCATCGCATGGTCCTAGCATGGGTTGTCCTGACAATCTAGATGTCAGCCATCCTGATAGCCTAGATGCTGACCCCCATCTATGGTTGTCATGACAACCTCTCTCTAGGTGTCGACCCCATAGGGTGACACATGCGGGACCAATTATCCTCTCATGGAGACAAGGATATTGGTCTTTCTGACCAAGCCTTCCCAACCCATCCTTAGCCTGAACGAGCGCTACAGGCATGGGTGAGGCATCCAATTATCTTAGTTAGGGTGAAATTCTACCCAACCCCCTAATTAATTAAGTTATCACTTGATTAGAAAACTCCCACAAGGGTTGTCCTAGACACCGCTTGTGTGTCGGTCCCCACTAGAAGCCACTCCCCCTTGTACAACTAGAGAACCCATATGAATCGACAGGGCAATTATGCACAAATCTCATAACAACAAGAACATACACCATGACAAGGCATGCACCATCCCACTCAAAGGATCAACCATAAAGGAAATAAATAGTGCATGGCTAAACCCTCTCAATAAAGCACTTCAAGTTTCACATCAATCAAGATTACAGGATCATCTCATGTACTTGGGCTACAACATGGTTTTCCCCTCTGGAAGACTTTAACAAAATCACTAATACATTGGGTTTCCCAACAAAGTGGCAACAATGATACAAACTCAAGATCAAAACCAACCTCAATAGTCAATCGTAAAAATAACCAACTGGGCATCCAAGGGAGACCTCTATTTTCTCCTCACAAGATACCCAATCACTAAATACCCACAAACTCACAATCAAATCAACCAAGTCGTATTCCATAAAAGTATTGATGCAAGCAAAATCTACAATAATCTTCTTATAGGCACTTATCAAGGAAGATGGTGGTTCCATTATAAAATAAATTGGTATAAGCATGAAAGAGAAATATGTAATATTAAATTAAGATGGAATAACTTAATTTTAAACTTTATGCTATATTTACCTATTCATCATCCATGTGAGAAGAAAGTTAGAAGGGTGCAAGACTAAGAACTACTTTAATTTCATGAATAAAAATAATCAAAATTTTATCAATTGATCATTCTATTTCTAGAATGAATCTTCATAGATTACACCAACTCACACACTAACATTTTCTACACATATGAAGGTTCATAAGCACAACCAATGTATGTACTGTACCTTTCTAATTCATCCTTCAATATTCATCTCATCTTCTATTATAGCTTTGAGTGATGATTAAGCAATAATGGTAAATTTCTAAGGTTTATTAATTTAACAACTTTGTCAAGGTTAAGAACATTCCAACTTCTCACTCACCATCTAAGCCAACATCTTGATAGGTAGACGCCTCTTGGACATATAACATTTTGCATTACCATTTTAAAGGTATCTATTTAATCTTATCTATCATTCTATGGTCTATGATGAACACTTTACTCACTATCAAAAATCTATAAGAATATTCTAAATGAAAATGAATACCCTTTTAACAAAATTTAGTTGTTCATGTAAATCTCCTTCTAAATATCTATAGAAGTGATTAGATCATTTATTTCGCCCATTATTCTATTACTATATCAATGGATGCATCTTGTCTTATAATCACAAGTTCTTGTCGACGATCTAACTTCTTGTTCAAGAGAGTTCAAGAGTATGATAGCTCTCATTTAATTCTATTTTTGATTTCTCTTACAAATGCAATCTCGTCTAATTACTTGAAGGCACTAATTCTATTTAACCCAACCAGCCTCTTAGCAAGCCAAGTTTTAGAGTATGAACTATGATTGTTGATTAAAATCTCATTTAGGTTCACTCAAATCATGCTAATATAATATGTAAACATTGCTACCATAGTATGCAATTGAACATAAGTAACAATTAGATGTTATTTCCTATTTATGTTCCCTCATAAGACAAAATATCATTCATCCGTTAAATGGGTTAAAAGAATTCAACATTGACAAATGTTATCTGATTCGTTAGATTAAATCCTCTAACTTCCTAATACAATTAAATAAATCTCTTAACATATTTAATTTTCCAATCTACTTGTCTAAATCAAATAGTCACAAAATAACAATTGCTCTCATCTTTCACCATAGCACCTAGACATATCTTATCATAATCATGATATCTATATATATATATATATAATATAATGCAGATTTAAATACAATATTCCAAAATATAGATAGCAATATTATTTGAATATTCTTACTTATGTAAACACATATATTTATATGCCTATATATATTAAATTATTTACTAAGCCAAATCACTATACATTTAACAAGACCACACAATTGCATGCTATTAATTTCGATTTTCAAATTCTATACTAAGTAAACACAAATGCAACATATAAGACTATGATCATGTCTTGGTGTTCCAAGGATATTCAATATCATTTTAGTTTCCTTAGATTAAAAGAAGCCTTATACTATGTCTTAAAATGAAACTAAACAATCTAAATGTAATAACAAGATAGATAGGATTTATCACTATCCTAATCATTGATATTATCTCCTATATCCCATTAGAGTTCCCCAGGTGGATCCGTTGGATTAAGGACAGATATAAACATCTCAGGTATAATAAAAGGCAAGACAATAAGATAATCTTAGTCTAATATCGACGTACATCTCTTCGGTCTGGTAAAAGTACACATTTCTTTGGCCTTGTTATATCTCCTCAGCCTTGTTATATGTATACATCTTTGCGATATGGTTAAAAGTGTACATAGTGAATAGAAAAAAATTCTCTGAATTCTCTATTGTGGGTAAAATGGTGAGACAAAACCACATATTAGAGTATCAAGTGGAACGTAGGAGACTAAAAGAAAATATACCGAGTATCCTTAGACGCGGTTAAGTCACGGACCCTAGACAGATACTAAAATGGCTTGCAGGATCAAAGGGCGTTCAGTCTGAATGCGAAACGCAACACTACCATCAAAAATTCCAATTAAAACAGAGGATACATCGAACGCCAACGAAGAAAAAAGGGAATTTTAAAACATTCAAGTAGATGCAAACAACAGGCATAAAGCCAAACTCCATAGCCTTTGCCATCATCCTGCCTACCCACGCCTAAGTGGGCGCTTGAAACAGGGTGTGGGGAGCTTTGGAACAATGTATGGACAACCATCAACGCATATAGGCTAGAAGAAATTCGTTGAAGGTCGTAGTTGCAACTTCCTACGTTGACATGCATGCAAAATGCTGAAACACGGGCTCCTCCAACGCCCCTACAACTCGTCCTCCAAATGCCACGTACAGGAACTGAGGAGAATAAAGACTTGGTTTGTACCGTACCAGCATTCTGGTCCAGACCGACCAACGCTTCTTCCGTTGGCCATGCCTTCTGGAGACAACATATGACTCCTCGCTTCTTCTGGGCTTTGGGACAAGCACCTGCACCGAATCTCTTTATTGTTTTATTGTGGATGATCCATTTAGATGGAAATGCTGGAGAATTGTCTGCGGGGACAGGGCACGACAATTGTTGCCCTGAAGAAATAAAACAGGAACGCAATAATTGTGTATTCAACCCAAAGGCAAAACAAAAAAATAATGTCAGTGTAAGTACTTTATTAAATAATGGCTTGTCGTGAATTTTTGGTTATTCAAGAGACGTGGTAAGCGCTCGTAATCACGTGGCATATCCGCAGGTGTTAATATTACCCATACGGGTATGATTTATGACTTAATGTTATGTGTTAATCCTCCGATCATAAGCGTACCCATTTCATTCTTGATCTTTCTGTTTTTATTTTATTTTATTCTATGTTTTCAAGGAATCATATGGGGCGTGAGGCATAACGGCAATGTTCATTTAATTAACATTAAAATTAGCAGCCACGTAATTTTTTCTTTCTATGGATATTAATAATCTTAATAATGCTAAACTAAGTATGATCTCCAAACATCAATAACGAAGTCACTCTCACTGCAGTTAATACTAAGTTTCATTTTAATCTTTCGATTTCTTCTTATCATTGATTTGGGCATTAATATCAATAAAAGAATGTTACGACACATGAATCTAATGCCACGTGGGTGAGCATTAAAAATTCCCATTTAAGCTACATACCAATCCCCTTATAATGAGTCACCGATTCTCATGTTAAGAAAAATAATTCCTTATATAATGGGAAGTGGTAATATGTAAAATCAATAGGTGCTAGTAAGTATAGTAAAATTACTTAGTGAGGATAGTAACATTGCTTAGAGGTATTAGGCTCGTCTCTGCTGTGGCGCTTCTTTTGGGAATTCAGACAAACCACTATGCGGAAGTGACTGCAGCCTATCATGCTCTTAAGTTGGCACAAATCAAAGGCTATAGGAAAGTTTGGCTGGAGGGTGATTATTTAAATATCATTAATAATTTGAAAAATTGTGTTCCCCCTTCTTGGACTATTGAGTCTTTGATAAGGGATGTCATTGATATTCTGAAATATTTTGATGATTATTACATCTCTCACATTTTGAGAGATGGTAATGGGCTTGCGGACATCTTCACAAATATTGGAGTTAGAGAGGTTAGGGAATGGGGTTGAATGATCCTCTCCCTATAGAGGCAATAACTACTATTAACTATGATGGCTGATTTTAATTTGCTTAAGTTCTCATTATGGTTGGCAGCGTGCATGTCTTTCTTCACGTGGCTGATTATTATGAGAGAGGATGGTAATCTAGATTTGAATCAAGCGAATGGTACGGGGGCTGGGCGCCATAGGGAACAAAACTCTATGTTCTTAATTCTCCTTTGCCTCATTTCAGTTCTCACACGGATTCTGGGCACTCCTAGCATTGTCTTCCAGAGTTTTCCTTTCATTGAGCTTAGAGATCTCAAACCATTACCTTTTGCTATCTTTGTCGACATGGGTGGAGATAGAAATTGAGCAGAACCCTTTTTATGCAAAGTTGTCAAGAAGGAGGTTTGGAAAGTGTTGGAGAAAGGAGGGTTAACTCCTTACCTAGAGAAATTGCATGGTAATAATCCTCAGGTTACAACACTATTTGCTAAATGATGGAATGATAGGGTGTTGAAGCTATATGGGATAGAGTTTGATGTCAATGAAGAATTTATAACTAAGATTACTGGTCTGGCCATGAATGGTATGAAAGTTTTTAGAGGTAAAAAGGAGTCACAGACCGCTATGCAAATCTTCTTCAGAGGAGATGAAGCGAAGGATTTGAGGATTGCGAGAAGTGGAGGCTACCAAAGAAGCTCTCTTAAGGGGTTGTGGAGAGATGTTGTAGAAGAGCTAATGCATTTTATTACCTTGGAAGGGCGCTTCTCAGTGGTAAATGCATACCACTTCATCTTGCTCAATCACTTCCGACATAAGAAAAGGATTTCCTTTCCATATTACCTCTTGATGTCTCTGGATTCGAGTCTTAAGGATCATAAGAAAACCCTAAAAATATTATTTTGCATGTGGGGTTATTTCTTCTTATTTCTGATTATGCGAAGTCCTTTGAGGTGGCTAAGCCATTTGCAACCTTGAAGGGTAAATAGCCTAAGCCTGTGGAGGAATGTGAGATTGCCTCTGAAGAGGACCGACCAACAAAAAAGTGAAGAAAATGAAACTTATTTTGGAAAAAGAGTCAGATTCAGAGGAGGATGTGGACGTTGTGCTAGATTGACTTACTTCTTTGAAGGGGAGCTGTGTGCTAGTGAGGGCTATGTGACTTGTAGCGATGAGGTGGCTGTTGATTTTCCAAGTAGGTGTGTGAGAGAGAAGAATGATTTGTATGGCGAGGCTTCTTCGCCGCCCCCTGTTACCAAGTAGAAGAAGGAGCCAGAGGAGGGGAGCAGGAAGAGACAGGTTTTGAAGGTTGCGAGTTAATTATTGGAGAGGGACTTTCCTCTCAATATAGCAGGTGGTCTCAATGTTGATAAATCTCTGAGTGTTAAGTCAAATTTGCAATAGAAAATTAAGGATGGGGTTGTTGGTGTTGTTGTGGATACCCAGGATGCGAAATTTGAGAGGTTGAAGAAGAGAAAGGCTGTGGTGGAGGAGATTGCGAGCTCCATCCGTAAAATCAAGATTTCGGTTGCTACTAGGAAAGGTAAGGAAATCTCTGTTGGCCAGGATAGGGCTAGCTCCTCTGAGGAGGAAGATGCTTTAGGGAAGGGGGTTTTTAGTATTGATAGAGAAGAGCTGTTTGATGTACTGGGAATTGCTCGTGAGGGTTCCATTGTTCTGTTCAAATTATTTAAATGGTTTTTTCATGAACTCAAGAAAACTAATGTCAAAGTTAGGGGTGTGGTGAGTAAGGAACTGAGGAGTCCTATGTCCAAAATTAGATAGATGAATTGTTTGATTCATTAAACATTATAGTGGACACTGTGGCAGAGGAAACTCTTAAGATGAAACAAAATCTGGAAGGTAGAATCCTCACCCTTGAGGATCAAATGGAGAAAATTTGGGCTACTGTGATGAGGGGTGGGGAGGTGTCTAAATCTGTTGGTAAATTTGATTCTATTGGTGTGATTCCTCCTGTGACTAGTGCCAAGAAGCATAAAGAAAGTGTTCATGCTGAAGAGATCGGTGCTAATGGTAAGCTGTTGGAGGAGGAGGGTGCTACTGAGAAGGGTGGGGAGAAGGGTATTGTTTTGATTACTGAGGTGAATACGGATGGTCTTGGGGCTAGGAATAGAAACAAAACTAAAGCTCAGGTTGGGGCTTCTGGTAAAGAAATGTGCGATGTTTTGGATGAAGCTCAGAAGGTTGTGGCAAGCGACATGGAGGCGACAAATATTTTGAAAAACATGTAGTGCTGTTGGTTGGGGTCCTCCTTTTTGGCTGAATTTTTGTTGTTGGGTCGCTATTGTTGGGCTGATTTATGCTTAGTGTTGTTTTCTTAAGTTTCAACTGCTTTCTTTTGTAAATGGTTCCAAGCCCCTTCAAAACCCATATTTTACCTCTAATCAAAAACATTTCTTAGAGGTATACAATGAATATAATAAGTAATTATTATATAGGAATGGACTGACTTCTTAAATGGTGCATGATGTGATAAGGTATTTAGTTTGTGTTTAAAAAAAAAGGAAACATTACTATATTATTCACTCCCTTTCTATATATAGTAATTGATATCCACTTGATTATTTTGATGAGTTGATTCATGTGAATAGATAAATGATTAGTTAAATAATAATTAAAGCTAGATTACTAGTATAATTATGATAATAGATATATTCTTAAATTATCATTTCGAGTTTAATACTGATAGATTATTCTTGAGATAATAACATTAGAATGATAAATATTTGATCTTAAATGTCATATCTACTTAAAAGAATAAGTTGATCCACTTAGTTACAAAAGGGGAGGTTAATATCAAGTACATGAATGTAATGTGTTATAAGTGAACTCCAAATTGAACGGTTGTGCCCATTATGTGGGAAATGTTAAAGAACAATATGAAATGTGAAAATAGTGCGTTGTTTATGAAGTTCCTCATGGTCACATTGTTGTTTTGTGTACTTGTATTGAGTAAAGTATCAAGTTCGATGAATTTGGGTGGTTTTGGTTATATATGGGTAAACCCACAATAGTGGGTTACAATTTTTCGAATGAAGAAAAATTAGAAATGCTCATCAAAAATTTTAAAATGGTTTACCCCTTCTAATGAAGGGGGTTTGAATGAACCACCCCCCTTCTAATGACCCCCCCCTTCTAATGAACCCTCCCCCCTTCTAATGAACCCCCTTTTTTCACTTTCCCCTCCACCATTTCAAAATTTATGCATTTTTTTGACTATCGAAGCTTGGGAAGGAGGTGCAAATGGAGTCAACTTGATAAACCAAGTTGGATGATTGTAGAGATCGAAACGTGCTTTCCAACAACTATAAATTTAATATATTTTGTTTTTATTTTATATTTTATTTTTTAGTTTTATTGTACATAGGTTTTTCACTAAACGTCAAGTTCGATGAAAAATCATTATGGAAAAATAGTAAATTTGAGGAAAAAAAATTTGAAAAATATATATCCACTAGGTATTGATGTCCTTGTTCTAACAAAAAAAGAAAAATTGAATTTTAATACATACCAAAAAAGTTATGTGAGCCGAAGTGCACCTATGTCTAAGTTATAAATGTTTTGACTTAATTAAAAGAAAAATATTCAGAAAAATGCTATGAAGCAAAATGAAAGCCCTAGATACTTGTGTTACCAACCTAAATTCAAAAGAATTAGAATTTTATCCTTTGTATAAAAAAAGTTATGCGAGCTGAAGTACACACCACTTTTTAAAAATGTTGTTTATTATTAAAAAATAGTTATCAAAGGAGATGCAAAAAAATTACAATTTAATTTAATTTAATTTTTTTAAAAATACTTTTAAAATCTACAGACAAAATCTCACAAATCACTAGTTTACATCATTTTCAAATTCCTAATATTTTACCTACTATAAGTGTCAGAAAGTGAAGTTTTCTTTGAAAATGTTGATTTCAATGTCAAGTTTGGCCAAAAAGTGTAACCCATTATTGTGGGATGACCCATATTGAATGTTAATTTCATTTGTAATTATTAAATTTGAATCCATGGTGGTGATGTTTATTTGTGGATTGTTGTTTTGAGGCGTTGAATTAGTAAAAATGAGAAGTTTTTGATTGTGGAGGCTTATTTTGGTTTTGAGTTGATTTGGGATTTGTGTTATAAGGGAGTCATTTGTGTGAAATTGTTATGGTAACCTTCTAGAGGTTAGAGAGGAGTATGATTTTTTTACTTGCATGAGCTGGTATGGGGGTCGGGGATCAGGTGAGGCTGCCAGGGTAACCCATGATGGGGGCCGACAACCTAGGAAGATTTGCATTTGGTAACTCATATCAAGTCATGAGTGTTTGCATGAGTTTTATGTTGTTTCACCTAGAAGTGGGTGATATCACGAGTTTGTCATTTTGAAAGTGGTTGATCTTTATTCTTGGATTGTGTGCAATCAGGGTATGTAGCCTTGCACTGTTTACTAGTGGGTACGGCTAGGGAAAGAGTTTAATTGTTGTTGGTTTTCATGTTGAGTTCTTCTGAATTGTTGTTCTTATACCTGTTTATGCTTATGTGGGTTTTAGCCTTGCACTGTGGAAATTGTTTTATTATGGAGATCTTGTGGGAGGTGGTGCATGCCTCATTTTATGTGCATATTTATATGGCTTCTCTAGTTTGTGCAAGTTGGCTTACCCAGTTAGTGATTGTGAGTTTTGTTGCTAGTAGGGAGAGTGGCTTCCCATGGGGGCTGAGACCCAAAAGTGGTGCCAGGATAACTCATTGGAAGTTTCTTAATCCAATGAAAGCACTAATAATTAATTAGGGGGTTTGGGTAGTATCTCACATTAATAAAAGATAATTAAAGCCTCACTTATGTTTCAAGTGCTCATTTAGGATTGAGATGAGCGGGAAGGCCTAGAATGGCAAGATCAACTGCCTTGTCTTCATGAAAGGTATGTTGATTCCACATGAGTAAGAATGGGGGTCGGAGATTGATTGAGGTTGCTAGGGTAACTCAGGATGGGGGCCGGTAACCTAGGAAGATCTGCATTGGGTAACCCATATCGAGCTATGCGATGACACTCTTCCCTTTAGCAACCTTGCTTGCCTTATTTGTTTTCCCCTTGTCATTCATGTACCTCTGGAAGTGGTTGTTCTTTATGTTGGTGTTATATTTGTTGTGGAGTCTTGATAACCTTGTTTGCTTAACTATTTTTTTGTTGTGGGTCCTTATTGTCATCTCCTAGCATGGGGGGTGGACCTTAGGGTCCACATGGTCAGGTGGAATGTGCTATGCACTCCATTGGGTTCCCAATTAGAGTTCATGATGCAAAGAGTTGTACCATTTGCAGTGATTCTAGAGCCTTACCAGAGTTAGATCCAGTATTGTTGCTATGTATTACACTCAATTTAGTTGTACCACTTTATGTAAATTGGCGATTCCTTCCCATTTCATGTTGGGAAGTATATATAGTTGTATTATTGTAACCCTTGAACGATGTATATTCATATAATAAATGTAATGGATGTATTCTTGGTATTATCATGTGAATAGATAAATGTTTATGTATTGTTATGGATGTATGTACTTTGTTTATTGATTCTATATTATGGTTTTAAAATGTATTCTTGTGATTTGTTAATCATTGTTATGGGATTGGGATCGTGTTAGGAATGTTCGTAAGTAATGCAGCCATGTTACCCCAGAGGACTTGATAGTTGATGTGTATGTATAATTTCATCATTAGAGTTGTATGTTAATTCACATTTCATATTAGTTTTACTCTAAAAAAAAATTGTGCTAAAATTGTTAGTTGTTGAATGTCCTTTGGGGTTTGCGTGGTGGGGCGTTACAAGGTCATTGTGGCTAAGAATTTTTTTGAGAGAACATATCTCAAATTTGGGTATGTTACACTTGGGGGATTTGGTGTGTCTAAGGGTGATTGCACAATCTTGGTTGATTTCTTTGGCAACAACTATCCAGCTCTGTAAATGCATCGGGGCATGGATGCATGCTGTATCATGCTCATCCATGTAACTGACAGTCTTGTACAACAATATCCGACGAATAATTAATAGGAAAGTTCATGTTTACAAATATTTGAACACAGTAATACCTCCTACTTGTCACAGTAATATTGTCAAATGCAAGCTAAATGAATAGTAAAAAATATTTAAATAAGTTTAAATATTTTAAAACTTACCGTTAAGAATTATTTAAATATAAAAATAAGCTAAACAAGTTTAAATAAACCAATATAGACAATTAATAATTAAATAATTGTTTAAATTTATCAATTTATTATATTATATTAAATCAAATAATAAACAAATTAGTAAATTATTTGGATATAATAGATTAAACTTTCAAATATAAATAAGACTTAACAATATTTAAAAATGGTTAAATTATTGTTTAGTTTATTGTTAAGTGTTTATGCTCCTGTTAAGTGTTTCCTACTAAACATGTGGTTAAGTGAATAAACTTATTATTTAAAAAAGATACAAATAATTCAATAAATCATCCTTAATAAATTTAAATAAATTCTTAATAGTGGTTTAAATAAATTATTTAAACCACTATTAAGAATTTATTGAGCATACAAATAAATTATATAAACCAATATTAAGAATTTATTTAAACTTATTTAAATAATTTAAACCACTATGAAGAATTTATTTAAACTTATTTAAATAAATTATTTGGCATACGACAAATTCACCACCATAATGCCAACAATTCACTTAAGAAAATTCACCGAAATGACAATTCACTGCGCCAAAAATTAATTGCATGAATTTTTGGCGCGGTGAATTGATGGCAGTGAATTTTCCTAGAGCCAAATTATTTAAACCATTATTATTTAACAACTAATTCAATAAATTATTTAAATAAGTTTAAATAAATTCTTAATAACTTGGTTTAAATAAATTATTTAAACCACTATTAAGAATTTATTGAGCATACAAATAAATTATATAAACCAATATTAAGAATTTATTTAAACTACTTTGAAAAATTTATTTAAACTTATTTAAATAAATTATTTAAATCATTATTATTTAAGCCACTATTAAGAATTATTATGTTATTTGTATGTTTATTAAGAGGTTGTGTCTTTCTTTGAATTATTTGTATGCTCAATAAATTCTTAATAGTGGTTTAAACAAATTGTTTAAATAAGTTTAAACGAATTGCCTAAATAAGTTTAAACAAATTGTTTAAATAATTCATTCTTATAAATTTAAACTTAAACTTATTTAAATAAATCATTTAAACTTATTTAAATAAATTATTTAAACCACTATTTATGACTTAGATCAATTAAAGTAAACTTTATATCCATAAATTTAAATTATATCATTGTTAACATTAAATTAAATAATTTAAATAAGTTATATAAAGAATTGTTTTACTATTCACTTAATTTGAGGGTATTACTGTGTTCAAATATTTGTACTTTAATATCTACAATAAAACACGTTAGAGTGACCAAAGGGGAAATTATCGTGGAGAAATTATCCATGTTAGGAAATTTTATTGAGGTGGAAAGCATGCTCATTTTGTTTTGTGTTGCATCACTCTGGGAAATGGGAGGTTGAGATCCTGAAGAGGATTCAACATCGGTGGGAGAGAAGATGTGACATGCAAATGACTTTATCTTTGGTGAAAAGTAGGGAGATGCATGGCAATATATATTTGAGTTCTCCCACAATACGTGAACCCATGAAGTTGAGGAACATAAACCCAATTCATTGGTGTTTAATGTACTAAGTGTTCTGTATTGTTGGTGTTTAATGGTGTCATATAAGAACACTCTGCAAGAATACGCTCAAAGAACTTGTCTGCCAATAGCTGTCTATGAAACCATTAATGAGGGGTTGCCCCACCTACCCTAGTTTAAATATTTTGTAACTATGGATGGATCTACATATGGATCTAATGGTGGTCATACAAAAAAAAGAAGATGAAGAGCAGTCCACAACTCATGTTGCAATATAGGATTTGGTCACCAAATGCTCTGATCATCAATTCGAGGTAACTTTTTGAATTGACTAGCTATTTTAATAGTCTATTTTACCTTTAATATCATGTAAGTATTTCTTTCTTTCATTGAAACAAGAGACATTGGGCAAAAAGCTTGTCATAGAGCTTCTTGCCAAGATGGGAATTGTGTCTCCCATATTTTCATCTAGAATGATGGGAGTCACAAATTCCCTAGATTTTATTGCAACAACGCAAATCGAGGAGATTTCCTATGATGGTGGTCTTGCAAAGAGTAAAAGGGAAGTTGAATCAAAGGTTGCCTTTGTAGCTTGGGAAACTATTAGAAATCAACTAGGTGATTCTGACTCCTTCCGAAGAGACCAAAGCACAAAAGTAAGGCAAGAGAAGTGAAAGTGCAATGCGAAGATTCAAGTGCTTGCGGGCATTGTGCCTTCGCTGAGCCATTGTGCTCGTGGCTTTGGTTGTTTCTAATGGTTTCTTGTACCCAATTCATAACTCTGGTCAAAAGTGTTTACCCCTAATAATATGGGTGCATTGCACCTTTTAAAAAATAAAAATAAATAAAATTAATATAATATTTAAGTTGTCTAAATTCTTATTACATTCTTAACTTTATGTTTAATATTTTAGAAAGATACAAATAATTCAATAAATTATCTTTTATAAATTTAAATAAATTCTCAATAGTGGTTTAAATAAATTATTTAAACCACTATTAAGAATTTATTGAGCATACAAATAAATTATATAAACCAATATTAAGAATTTATTTAAATTTATTTAAATAATTTAAACCACTATGAAGAATTTATTTAAACTTATTTAAATAAATTATTTAAACCATTATTATTTAACAAATAATTCAATAAATTATTTAAATAAGTTTAAATAAATTCTTAATAGTGGTTTAAATAAATTATTTAAACCGCTATTAAGAATTTATTGAGCATACAAATAAATTATATAAACCAATATTAAGAATTTATTTAAACTTATTTAAATAATTTAAACCACTATGAAGAATTTATTTAAACTTATTTAAATAAATTATTTAAATCAATATTATGTAAGCCATTATTAAGAATTATTATGTTATTTGTATGTTTATTAAGAGGTTGTGTCTTTCTTTGAATTATTTGTATGCTAAATAAATTCTTAATAGTGGTTTAAACAAATTGTTTAAATAAGTTTAAACGAATTGTTTAGATAATTCATTCTTATAAATTTAAACTTAAATTTATTTAAATAAATCATTGAAACTTATTTAAATAAATCATTCAAACTTATTTAAATAAATCATTTAAACTTATTTAAATAATTTATTTAAACTTATTTAAATAAATTATTTAAACCACTATTTACGACTTGTATCAATTAACAATAAACTTTATATCCATAAATTTAAATTATATCATTGTTAACATTAAATTAAATAATTTAAATAAGTTATATAAGTAATTGTTTTACTATTCACTTAATTTGATGGTATTACTATGTTCAAATATTTGTACTTTAATATCTACAATAAAACATGTTAGAGTGACCAAAAGGGAAATTATCATGGATAAATTATCCACGCTAGGAAATTTTATTGAGGTGGAAAGCATACTCATTTTTTTTTGTGTCACATCACTATGGGAAATGGGAGGTTGAGATCCCGAAGAGGATTCATCATCGGTAGGAGAGAAGATGTGACATGAAAATGACTTTATCTTCAATGGTGAAAAGTAGGGAGAGGCACGACTATGTATTTAAGTTCTCCCACAATACGCCAACCCATGAAGTTGAGAAACATAAACCCAATTCATTCATGTTTAATGTACTAAGTGTTCTATATTGCTGGTGTTTAATGGCATCATATAAGAACACTCTGCAAGAATACGCTCAAAGAGCTCGTTTGCCAATAGCTTTCTATTAAACCATTAATGAGGGGTTGCCCCACCTGCCACAGTTTAAATTTTTTGTAACTGTGGATGGATCCACATATGGATCTAATGGTGGTCATACAAAAAAAAAGATGCAAAGCAGTCCACAACTCACATTGCAATATAGGATTTGGCCACCAAATGCTCTAACCACCAATTTGAGGTAACTTTTTGAATTGACAAGCTATTTTAATAGTCTATTTTACCTTTAATATCATGTAAATATTTCTTTCTTTCATTGAAACATGAGACATTGGGAAAAAATATTCTCATAGAGCTTCTTGCCAAGATGGGAATTGTGTCTCCCATATTTTCATCTAGAATGATGGGAGTTTCAAATTCCCTAGATTTTACTGCAACAGTGCAAATCAGGGAGATTTCCTATGATGGTGGTCTTGCAAAGAGTAAAAAGGAAGCCGAATCAAAGGCTGCCTTCATAGCCTGGGAAACTATTAGAAATCAACTAGGTGATTTCGACTCCTTCTAGAGCAAGAAGAGACCAAAGCACATAAGCAATATAAGAGAAGTGAAAGTGCAATGCGAAGATTCAAGTGCTCGTAGGCATTGTGCCTTCACTGGGCCATTATGTTCACTTTTTTGGTTGTTTCTAGTGGTTTCTTGTACCCGGTTCATAGCTCCGGTCAAAAGCGGTTACCCCTAATAATATGGGTGTATTGTACCTTTTACAAAAAATAAAAATAAAAATTAATTTATAATATTTAAGTTATCTAAATTCTTATTACATTTTTTTTTGATACAACAGGGGTGTCCCCATGACCCAACTCAATGGCCCAACAACTCGTACCTTGGGTACCTGGGGCGAGACTTTTCCCATGCAGGTGAGATCCCCTACCCGCAAGTAGTCCCACCTCTTAAACCCGAGAGTTGAGTCGAACCCGAGACTAGAATGGGGAGTAAACCCACTGCCAAAGCCAACTCTACTACCTGTTTGGGATTTCTTATTACATTCTTAACTTTATGTTTAATATTTTAGAAATATATGCCCGTTAAGGGGCCGAGTTAGGTGAATCTAATTGCAAAGGTGTTTGGGTTGTTCACTTGGGAAAGACCTTTGGAAGGCTGGTGGAAAATCAATTTCGATGGGGCTTCGAAGGGGAACCTTGGTCCATTAGGGGTTGGATTTATAATTCAAGATTGGAAGGGAGAAGTGATTGCTTTAGGGGTGAAAAATTTGGTTGAGGGCACAAATAATTCAGCAGAAGCACTAGCAACCTTATTAGCAATCAAGTGTGGGAGAAATCTAGGAGCAAGTAAGATACATCTAGAGGGGGATTCACAAGTAATTGTGCAAGCAGTGATAAAGGGGACCATCAGTGCTTGGCATTCACAAAATTTCATAGAGAAAACTCATGAAGAATTAGCCTTGTGTGAAAAATTTATGGTGAGTCACATTAAAAGGATGAGAAACACAGAGGTGGATGTTTTATCAAAATAGGCCAAATTTTTTGAAGAAGTCGATGAGTTTAAATTTGAAGATTTAAGAGAGGTAAGTTCAAAAGACTTATCGGAGTAGGAGGACAGGTACAAAGTATTTAATAGATGAGTTGGTGGGAGGTGTGAGGAAGTGTTGAAATGACAGGCTAAGAGCAACAAGGCTGGCGATGCCTTCTCACTACATGGAGAATTTATTTTGGTGTGCGACATTCAAGATGGCCTTTAATTCCCTGACCATTGGGTTTGAGGAACTCATTTACATCCTGAAGTGGTGTTGTAGGCTCTACAAGAAGCAAACCGAAGTGGCAGTACTGGAAAAACAGAGAGCTATGGAAGCTGGTTTTACTTTCCTCTCAAGAAGGCAATTGCACCCTTTTCATGGTGATGCTTCAGAGGAAAGATTAAAGGGGCTATTTTTAATATAGGACAAAAAGTTGGTTCAATGCACAAGAATGATAATTGACAGAGATTTTGGGTTCCTGAAGCACTGATATAGGACCAACATGGACATTTATTCGTTGATAGCCCCATGAGGTCTTGACTTGGGAGAAATAGTTGAAACGGTGAGGAAAGTGATGAAGAGAATTGTCCACGAGGATTTTCTGGTGGACATGGAGTCCATTTTCGAATGGGCAATTCTCGGGGTAGGGTTTGATGTGAGTGAAGGGATTGTGGATGAAGAAATGAAGGAATTTTTTGGGCCGGGGGGAATGAAACCATTCATCCTCGAAGGCCAGAAGGGAGGTTCAAGGTGCGGTGTCGTGAAGAAGCTCGGTTCGGTTGGAAAGCTCTCAAAATTTTCATGGAACTGATGGACGTGGAGGAGATCATTGAGCGAGGGGAAGCATAAATGTAGCAATTAGAGGTGAAAGCACAAAGCCGGAAGAAGAAGAAAGGGAGACGACAGAGGAAGCTCAAGCTCAAGCAGGTCGGTCAAAGAGCGATGGTGCAGGAAAAAGCGGTTTGATGGAATGGTCTCAGGTGGTGTTTGTAGTGTTTTTATTTAGTTTATTGTTAGTAATAGTTTTGATAAAAGTGTCTAAAGCTTGCATTTTCATAATTTTTTATAATGGGTATGAAAAACTATAAGCGATTAAGTTTTTTGTAGTTGGGGCTGCTAAATGCTAAGTAGTGGTAGAGGTAGATGTCAATAGGACCTTTTTGCACGTTAAAGTGCTAGTGATCTGGTTTAAATTGTTGAATTGGTGTTTTTTGAATGGAATTCAAAGTGGAAAATGATGAATTGGATGCAATCTTTATTTTTAAAAGCAATACAAAAAAACTTTGTTACCAACCAATTTTTTTTTTTTTTTAGAAAGATACATATAATTCAATAAATTTAAATAAATTCTTAATAGTGGTTTAAATAAATAATTTAAACCACTATTAAGAATTTATTGAGCATACAAATAAATTTTATAAACCAATATTAAGAATTTTTTAAAACTTATTTAAATAATTTAAACCACTATGTAGAATTTATTTAAACTTATTTAAATAAATTATTTAAACCATTATTATTTAACAAATAACTCAATAAATTATTTAAATAAGTTTAAGTAAATTCTTAATAGTGGTTTAAATAAATTATTTAAACCACTACTAAGAATTTATTGAGCATACAAATAAATTATATAAACCAATATTAAGAATTTATTTAAACCACTATGAAGAATTTATTTAAACTTATTTAAACAAATTATTTAAATCATTATTATTTAAGCCACTATTAAGAATTATTATGTTATTTGTATGTTTATTAAGAGGTTGTGTCTTTCTTTGAATTATTTGTATGTTCAATAAATTCTTAATAGCGGTTTAAACGAAATGTTTAAATAAGTTTAAACGAATTGTTTAAATAATTCATTCTTATAAATTTAAACTTAAACTTATTAAAATAAATCATTTAAATAAATCATTGTTGATACAAAGGGAAACAAGTTCATCACGCATTGCTAATATGAAGCTAGTGGTTTAAAGGTAATCCACGATGAGTGATGTGAGAAGCAATGGATGAGAACTTAAATGAATCAATTCAACACGCGCTTACATGTTTTGAAAAGGGGACCACCTAGGACAATGCAAGATAAGGCCTTAAAAGACTTAAGAACATTTATGCAAAGGATGTAAAGACCAAACAGGGCCAAATTATTGACCTTATAAAATAAAGGAATTCATCGGACCAAAGCACATGAGAAAATTTAAGCGATGGGTAACAAGGAATCCTAACCACAAGGGGCTAGTCACTTCATGGACTCAAGGACATAAGTTGTTTAAACATGACCGAAGATGGACCATAATAGGTCAACAAAGGATTAGACCAAAAGACCAAGGGTGTAGCCAAAGGAGAAATATTCTAAGTAAAACGAATCCTTATATAAAAACTTTAAACCCTAGAATCATACCAGATAAAACAGACACCAAGGAAAAGCATTTTTAGACCAGTGGAACATGAAACTTGAAGGTTCAACCAGGTCCATCCTCAACCCTTTTGGTTACAACAATAAATGGTAGTAAGAGAGACAAGGGAAGGTTAAGCATGTAACAATATCACATATGAATCACTAGAAAATCCATAAAGAGGGGGAGATGAGGGAAGACACACTCCAAATGACAATGAGGGCCCTATAGTAGCTCTCCTCACCCATAGATTGATAAGGGCCACATGATAGCTCACCTTACCCTAGGAAATGGGGGCCACACCATTTCTCACCTCACCCAATTAGGCTAGTTTAAAATTGAGGTCTTCTCTTTCCCACTCAACCACTAAACACACTAGCAAAATCATCTCCCTGGGGAGTGGTCGGGGATACAAAAACATATATACAAGACTCACACAAAAAATACATCACATCCCATTTAGAAGGTACACATCCACACATTTCTTATTTACACTTGGTCGCAACTAGTTGAATTATACAAAACATCATTATGAAGGGCATATATATTGGGTTCATTCCTAACGTCCCCTCACCCTTATCCCAAGTAGGATATCCGATATCTCATACCTGGGAGCATAAAAAATTTACTTGTTTCCACATAAAAAATCACATTACTATCAAGGATTTTACCACTCCATTCCATATGAGTCAAACATGCACAACATACACCTACTCTTACAAGTATTTTTGTCCACAAAATTTGCCACAATACACAAACATAAGCACTATTACGAGGTATTCACATCCACAGAGAATACAAAATAACTTCATTTTCAAATTTCCACCTTTTAAAGCAACAAAAATCATTTCCTTACACATATTTAAACAACATTTTTTTCTGTTCTTCCTAATGGTATACACAAGCTTGATAAGACACCTTCTCAACAAGGCTACCCAATACTCAACACATCGAAAATTGTTCAAACTTTCAAATTCATTAACCTCTTCACAATATATAGCTAAATATCCATACAAGCTAACAATCATCATAATTTCACCCCAAAACAAAATTTTCATTTAATGATACTTACACTCCTTAAGGTTGTAAACTAAATGCATTAAACGAAATTACCTACGTTATTCATTTAAGAATTTTCACTTCCTTTCAAACATTCATGTAGTGATTAGCACAACACATATCAATAACTAATTAGGACCAAAATATTTTTCCCAAAGTTCCCATTGTGGAAACCTAGGCTCTAATATCTAATTTCATGACTAGATTGTACACACTAAACAACCTAACAAAGCCACAATTACTTTACTAATTTTGAAAATATTTTTTTTGTTTATTTAAAAGACAACAACAACATAATTCACTACTTACAGCTATAGTCAATGATCTTACTAGTTGGAGGCAAAGATAAAAATGATTTACTATTTTAACAATAGAGTTAAATAGTTATTTGAGGTTGACTTAGTGTACCTCTTACATTCCATTATGTCGAAATATTCTTGCTCCCAATACCTATACCTACAAGGTCTACATGACTTGGCACACACATATGATCAATGGGTAGTTAGCACATGATCACCAAGACAAGCTTTACAAATCAAATGGTAGTTTACAACATCGAAAGAGAAAATGACAACTCCCAAACAAGACTTAGAAGAACAGTCTTAGAGGCCCAACAACTTGAGTTGCTCCAACTCATTGACTCATCCCCACATGGGGTTTAACCACTAGGTTTCAACATATGACTCAGCCTCAATCATACTCATAACATACTAACACTAATATACATTAAAATTCAATCCTCTAGTCAAGGGTATCATGCGTTCTATACAAATCATATATACTATAAAACTAGGTACGCAACCTTTTCTAGGGTCCATTATCCTAGACAGTTTCTCGTACGACTGCCACCCACTTAGGTGAAGCTAGGGATCAAAGACCTAGGTAAAGATATATTAGGAAACACACTCTAAGGATATTTTCTTTGAGTTTGTAACATAACTTCCTATGTTTACTTAGAACATAAAATTATACAAGGTGAGAGAAGGTAGGTTCGAGAAATCAAGTCCTTATACTTAGTCCAAATTTGGTAGCCACCTACTTTTCAAATTAAATCCTAAGAGAGAATCCCCTATAGGGTTCTTAATATATAAGACAAGTAATAAAACTTTAAATAGTACGATAAAAGATTACAATAACATTATTCATGTATCTTGTCTGAATCAAATGTTAGATGAATTATCTAATTTAACATAGAATAATGAATCATCTATAAATCATTTAATGCAAAATACTTGAATCAAATGTTAAATGAATTATCTAATTTAACATAGAATAAGGAATCATCTATAAATCATTTAATGCAAAATACTTGACAATCATGTAGCCGTTATATCATCAAGTAAATTAGACAGTTATCTTATTTCTTCAAATCCTTCATGCAATGATTATTGGAATTCACTTGAATCTTTTAAATTGAATGATATTGGAAGAAGATAAATTACTATCAACCTTATTGCACTAGAATTTTCTAGGAATTCTAGTCCTTGAAAAGACTAACTAAAATTAGAGCATCATTAATAATATAATCAGTGAATGTCATATGAATTGAGTAAATAAATTCAATCTTATCCCCTTTTGCAAGCTATTGGGAACATTAATAAATCCTATAACGAAATTATCAAGATATGAGATGAAACAATTTAAATTTGGTTTGAATAGAAACTTACAGTAGTGTTAGAATTATTAAACACTATTTTGATGAATTTATGTTTGAATAGTAGTATTTATCGATATTCAATAGCTTAATTTTTGAATCAATCTTTAGATTCATTTCTTGAATAATGGTTCAAGAAAACTCATCTCTTATACACATAAATTATATATTTGGTAATTGTTTTATCTAAATAATTAATAATATACTTTATCCTTATTACATCTAGATGATATTCACAATTAAAAATTACCCTTAAATTTTACTATTAACAAAATAAAATCTTCCAAAAAATTTGATTATACATTATCATTAAAGAAATTAAATAATGTAAAAGAATAACTTAAACCTAAACGATCCCAATAAAACAAATATGATTTTTTTACACCTCACACAAACAAAACACAACTCACAGTTTTCTATAAAAACATAAAATAATTTTAGTTTGAATAAAATATTTAATTTTAACATTGATAAATTAAAATAAATTTATATAAATATAAATATGAGTAAAACATAAATATAAATTAAATTAAAATATTATATATATTATATATAATCCCTTCCCTTTCTTTTTAAACTATTTTTAAAACTCCTTATTTACTTTCTTATTTGTTTAATCCATGGCCCACTATCTTTTATCTATATGTTTTAACATACCTATAATCTTCTTCTTTTTTTAATCTTTTCTTTAGATATATATTTATTTAGACTTATAAAGTTTCTTTTTTTTTAAGATCATTACTCTCATAAAGATAAAGACAAACATGCTAATTTAAGTACCCCAAGACTCTTGTTTGAAACATTAGACCTAAAATTATTGCTTAAATTACTTTTATCAAAAAAACACATTCACTTTAATATAATCGATCAACCAAGCAACGTAGGGTGATCCCACAATAGTGCTTTACAATTTTTGGCCAAATTGGACACTGAAATATATATTTTTAACTAAATCTTCACTTTCGGGCACCTATAGTGGCTAAACGGTGAGGAAATTGAAGATGATGCAAACTAGAGTTTAATGACATTTTGTTTGTAGATTCTAAATATATTTTTTTCAATTTTTTTGGAATCAGATTGCACTTCTTTTTCCATTTCCCTCGAAAACTATTTTTTTTTCAAAAAAACAACATTTTTAAAAAGTGACGCTCATCCTATAACGCATAACTTTTTTTCCATGAAGGATAAAATTCTAATTTTTTCGAATTTAGATTTGTAACTCCAATATCTAGTGCTTCCACTTGGTTAGATAGTTTTTTATTGAATATTTTTTCTTTAATCAAGTTTCAAAGTCAAACCAATTACAATTCAAACATAACGACCATATAACGCGTAACTTTTTGTATGTATCGAAATTCTTTTTGTTGGATCAAGAACTTCAATATCTGGTGCACTCATATTTTTCAATTTTTTGATAATCTTCTATTTTTTCACATGTAGAACAAAGAGCTTCATTTTCGATGAAAAACCTATGTTTAATAAAACTAAAAAAATAGATAATAAAACCAAAACATATTAAAATTATAGTCGTTGGATAGCTCGTTCCGAGGACTAACTGATTCTAGTTGGGTTCATGAAGTCTCCTCCATTTTCATCCTCAACTCGAGCTTTGAAGGGAAAATTTCCTAATTTTTTGGTGGCAGAGAGCAGGGATCAAGGAAAAGGGGGGTTCGCTAGAACCAGGGGGGGTTCGAGCGAACCCCCTTTCAAAAAGGGGTTTTCATGTGCTTTTTTGGCGGGATGAATTTAATTGGTTCGCTCGAACCTAGGTTCATGAGAACCCTCTTTTGGTTCGTGTGAACCAATGAGTTCGTTCGAACCCCAAGAATATTTTTTTTTGGGATGGAGTCATTTTTTGTTAGTTTTCCTTTCTCATTCGAATAGTAAACCACTTTTGTGGGTTTAGCCCATAACATGTATATATTAAATTTAAAAGTGTTCTATTGTCTTAACAAGGATAGTATTGAAAACTACTCAAGTTTTATTTTACGCCTGCAACAATTTAAGCAAATTATTAAAAGTGAGAAGTCTAGTTGAAATTGTTTCCACCACCTTAGTAAAATCCGCCCAACTCAAAATGAAAAAAACACTAAAATGATTTTATTTTCTAAGCGAAGGCGTCACAAAATTTTAAGGTATTATTATGATTATTATTATTTTTACTTGAGAGCAATTAATAGGAAAGAAAGACTAGCATAAGAGTACCCGAAATAGAGATATTCATTTAAAGGAGTAGAGAATTACAAGAGGAACATAAAAATAATAATGTTAAGGCATGCAACTGTGAAGGAATTTGGTGGGGATGTGCACCAACAAACACAAACACCACTATTTCCTCTTGCGATATCGACACCCATCCCAGCCTCCAAGAGGGGGATATTTTCCATTTCATATTTACAACTGCCAGGTAGCTATGTACACAACATGTAGAGCACAAACAAGGCAAAATATTCAAACTTCTACTGTGCAAAATGAACAAGTACCAAATAAATAATACAACACAAGAGAAGGTGGATGCCGATTCTTGCGTGTCTTGAGTCTCTCTGACATGCATAGCACTTGCATGCATGCAACTACCTTGCATGAAGTGCATTGTCATAACAGATATCCACTTAATTTGATTTTTCCATATCTAGAACCTTCCTCCTCATGCAAAGACCCCCTCACCATACAATGACCCTGTATGCATGCAAAGGCACCTTCATCACATGGCGCCCACTTGTCATAATTTGTCATAGTTGACTTTGCCATAGTCATAATCAGTCATAAATCAATCCCGTTGTAGGATCCTACAATATTTTGTCATATGACTCACAATATGACAAACTACCACCAATTTAGCCTCCAGGAAGGTCCACCAAGTGGGACACATACTTCCACAATTATAGCTTACATGTCATACAATCACCTTCGTGTAAGATGCCACCTCAATTGGTAGGTCCCACAATATGAATTGACATTAGTAGGCATAAAACATTAGTATAAAATAAAAAATTAAACAAATAATTAAATGCTAGGACTTTCAAAGGTTGAGACACCTTAATTCCAACAAAAATCATCTAAGCTTTATTATTTCAAGCTTTGCCACATTCATCTCCTGAAATTCAAGAAACCTAAATTTTTAATTTTTCCTACAATGCATTGCCTCATTACTGGTTTTGTTGTGAAATTTCCTACAACAAACAACCATATGAACCAAGTTTATAGGAAACTATATTTAAATTGGAAATTCTTTATAATAACACAACAATTTCTGAGGGGAATACATGCTAATAACCTACATAGTCGTATCATCCTACATCTTTGAACATAAGCTATGTAAGTTCCATGCTGAAATCAAGGGAATTGTTGGCCTTGGATCATCAAAAACCTAACTTGCCATAAGGAAAAGCATCTGAGTAATCAGATATATTAAATACTAGAATAGTACAATATGATATAATCTTGAAAGCATATATTGCCCTATCCAATCTTGAACCCTAGATGAGTGTATTGTCTTCTATTTTCCCACACATAGGAGTGAGGGATCGTGTACTAGCCTACTCTCTTCATACCAAATACTTCTTTAAATTATATCATATCTTCAGATGAGCATGATTTTTGAAATTAAAATCCCATGAATTTAGTATCAAAAGGAAAGCCTTATGGTTATACTGTCGAAAAAAGACAATATCAATTAGAAATGCCTTCTAGTCATTATGTCTAGAAAGGACCTATCATTAGGTAGAAGGTAAATAGATCCCATGCATTAGTTGTCCTTTTCCAAAATCAAAGTAGAGAAGAAGCATAATAACCATTCTAATTACAAATCATTTTATCATATTCCACACTTGTGCAAGGTGGTGAAAGAAAAAAAAAACTCCATTGAATTTTATAGCCATGGTTTTCAATTTGTTATCTTCCATGATAATATGAAATCTAATGATAATACGAAGTCCTCCATTACAAAATCTATTATTTCCTCTTAATCATGCCTACCGGTAAGAGAATCATGAAGTAATGGTAAAACCGGTTCATGTGTGTCTCTTATCATGGTTCTACTAAAGTAAAATTCTACAATAAAGAATTTATCCAAAAGAAAAAATATATCATTTGGACAAGTATTGCAAGTAGAAACAACAATTGATGTAGCCAGCCATAAAGTATGGTAGTCAGTAGCCAACAAGTGGTTGCTATAACTTTCCTCTTCCAAATCCCTCCACTTTTAGAGGGATTTTATTCATTTTCGCATCATTTGGTTGTGTTGTTGAAGTCACTTGATTTGTCAGCATCATTCAATCAACAATACTAATTGTTGGGCAACAATGTTAAGACATTGATTAAAGGATAATATACAATTTTTTCTTTTTACTCTATTTTCCTTTTGGTTGCATATATATAATTTTCTACTTGTAGAAACTATGTATTATATAAATAATAATAATACAGATATGCAATTATGACATTTTGATGAAGAAAAGGATGATAATTATTTATGTTCCATATCAAATATATTTAGTGAGCATATTGGTCTGGTTTCATTGGAAGTGGTGCACAAAGTACCCTCAAATGTTATTTACAGTTTTTGCTTATAGATTAACACTTATGATGGTATTGTGACGTTTGTTATATCCACAGATTTTAACAGTTATGAAAACGATCAAATGATTTTCACCCTTTGTAAATTTCAACAGCATTTGACTCTGAATATTTCAGGATACAAGTCTTGAAGACAAAAAAAAATCACCTGAAACCCCAAGACAGTGTTTAACTGCAAGGAAACCATACAAAGATTTGAACATTTACAGCTTTATTAATTGGCACTTGTAATATGCAAAAAATATTAAGCTAGACCTCCGTCTCAATCAAGATGTTAGCTGACATGTTCCGCCAAAGACACTTAGTTGCTAGCCTACAAATTACTAAGATTGATATTAGAATAAACTTACTAGACATCTAAATGATCGTTAAGTTTTGATTTTTTTAAAGTAAAAAGAGATTCCATAAGAGGAACGAAAGCTTGAAAGTGGGATAAACTGGTCTTGGACTTTACAGCAATATCTTTACGCACTAGGCCACATGCCCTGGCTAATTCCTACAATGTTATCTAGAGATTAAAGATAAACTAATGATTAAGCATGCTCTTCTTTGCAATGTTCTCAGAGCCTATCGCTAATTATAAATTATTGTCAAATATGATGGTACAACTAGTAATCAAATTTAATGCTTCTTGATACAAGTTTATAGGTGTTTTCATAGTTTGGAATTCGTTGGAGATAAGTACATAGGTTTTCTTTTAATTTAAGGACATGGTCGATACATGCGTGACAATTGGATTCTCGATTTAATAAGAGTTAAGTACAAGTATAGTGATGGTGATGATTACAATGTCATAGATGTTCATGTATACTTGAGCATTCACACACCATTATCATGTATGTGGTTGACAAGTGGTGATGTGGTTTAGTTTTATGAGGTTGTTATTATCTCTTGGATGTTTGTTTGGTTTCTTGACTATGGTACTTAATTATGGATTTATTTAGAAAGTCATATTTACAAGTGATCTAGTGTTTGCATCTTGAGATCTATAATTTATCCTCTTGGTTATCTTGGTTTATATGTTACTGGTGTGATGGTAATTTTGCATATTGCATTGATTGAGGATCTACAAGTTATGCATTTGTGTGGGTTGTTTGTGCATTTGGCTATAATTGGATGAATTGAACGCAAATTGCCTATATCCACATGAATTTTCAATGTTGATTAAAATTGAATTAGTTAACCTTGTTTGTGGTGATCCATGCATTGGGACGAGAGGATATATAGTTAGAGTGCTTGGATATTTGATTATGGGACTTGTATCGTGTTGTCTATACCATAATTCCATAATATATTGGTTACACAACTTAATGGGATATTTTGACAATAGTGTTTTGGTGGTGGTTGTATCTTCTTCATTTTTTATTCTCTAGAGCTACTAATATTGTAGTTGAGTGTGTGTGTACCATGGTTGATCTTCATTTAAGAGATCATTATCATGATGTCATGGAGATCTTGGTATCACAATTTAGTGGGAACTTTGGTAGTGATGTAGGTTCATCACTTGGTGATGAATGATCTGTTATAGTGGTTGTTGGTGTCATGGAGGAGCCCTTGGATCTTGTTTTCTACATTGAGAGTTCTTTGATATTTTTACTTTTATTGTTAGGAGATGTTTATCTTCATGTGATTTGAGGTGTTGAGATATTTTTTATCCATGGAAGACCCTTGGGATCTTTGGTTGAGGCATCAATTTATGACATCAATTTTGATAGGTAATCCTTGGTTGAGAGGATGGTATGATGTGTTCATTCAAGCATATGATGTTATTTTGAGGAGATATTAGATCATGATGTCATGACACAATCTTGATTCTATTGTTGAATCTTTTACAACGATTTGAATAATTCTCTTGGTATTGATTGCATTGGTCATGTGTTTGGGAGAATCATGAGAGGTGCAATGTTGTATTTGAAGCTTAATATAGATTGATCAATTGTGGGTACTCATGGACACTTGGAGATGGTTGAGGCTTGAGTTATCTTAAGTTTAGAGATATTTGTGTAAGGGGAAATTCTAAAATCAATTATAAACAATAAAACCCACAATACTAATGAAATGCAATTGGAAATAAGTTATAAAACAACAGTTAATCAATTAAGAAAACACAATTAAATCTAAAACTTGAACAACCTTACCATCCCATTTTGAAGTAACCTGCATTGTTTGATATGTCAGATTGCTTCAACACAAGAGCCTCCATGATAGTTGCAAAAGCTTGATGTAAGGCGATGACCTAGATGCTATGATAAATTCTTAAAATGCTCAAGAGTTAAAAGAAGATGGCTTTGCTATGAAAATTCTAGGTAATGATTATGAGGGATGAAGGGTTATTTTATAGATTTTCAAAAAATGAATCAATGTCCTAGATTAAGAGATGCTTATTTGATGAGATCAAAGGCTGAGAATTAATGAGAGGAATTGATTGCCCAGTTAACTTCAATTGCAACTGGTTGTAGGATTCCATTTAACTAGTTGCATGAGATATTGATTGAAGTGTTAAGAGAAGTGATTGATCAAAAGAGTGGTCAATCAATTTTGTTGATTGAAAGAGAGTTTCAATTAAGATTTGAGAGAATAATGTGTGATAATTAATTAATTATTGGAGGAATGTGCAAGATAAGATTGAGATAGAAGATGAGTTTTCTTTTTGCATGATAAGATAATTAATTAAAGTAATTAATTAATTGAGGAACATGTAAAGATAAGTTTGATTAAAAAATAAAATGTTTATTTATTAATGGATGATGTCTCAGATAAGTTAAGATATTTCAAAGGAAATTAGGATAATTAAATAATTAAAGATAATTATTTAATTTAAGAATGAGATTTGCTATTTAATTAAAAAATTAATTGATAAATATTTAATTAAAATAGAAGAATAAGTTAAATTAGAGACATAATTAAATAACTAATGATTATTTAATTAATCAGGAGGAATGGGGTTAAATTAGTAATAAAATAGTGAATTAATTAAACACTTCAAGATTATTTAATTAATAGAGGGAAATAAGGTTAAATGATAGAAATGATGTTAAAAGGGAATTAATGATGCTAATGATGGAAAAATGCAGTTCCGAGATGTGCAATATGTGTTAGGCATTTTTACATGTCTACAATTTATTGAGAAATTTACTATTTAGAGATTTTAGTAGAAGTTTGAGGAGCCTTCACTTGGATATGAACATGAGTTCATTATGGATTTATAGAAGAGATTGCTCTTAAAGAGGGTCATTATGGCTTGGTGTATCCCGAAGGATAAATCTTGTTCCCCACTCTTGGTCTGCTAAGCGGGTAAACATTTGAAAGGTATTTCTCATCATGGTTTTAGATGTATTACATTTTATTCTTTTCCTTCTCATGGATATGGATCTTAAGCTATGAATTGGTTAATCTTTAGGGTTCATTTAAGGAGTTTTTAGCATGTTTATCTCCTCATTTAAATGACATTGGTTTACGATTTCATCCATTGACGAGGAGTTTAGGAGATGTTATTAGACTTACTACTATTTCTAGGAATGGATATAAGTTTGATCTTCCATTTTTAAAGAGGCTTGCATCTATGATTGGTTATATGAGATACATATGACTTGTTTGATCTATGAAATTAAACTATTAGGTGTTGATAAGGCCTTTCACTTGGGTTTGTAAAGGAGATATTACTTGACACAACTTAGCACTCTGAGGTGTTAGTAGGACATTCCCTAGGATATCATTCATAGGTTTTATCTCTTTGCTTTATGGATACTTTTTGGAATTTCATATTCACATGGTTTAGCTTGGTAGACTTGGGAGAGTTATGGTGACTTGTGAGAGATTTTTGCAATATTTTTTTGTATGTGTGGATCATTGTGATTGTTCTTTGTTAATATGTGGTTTAATTATTAGCCACAACTTCGTTTAAGTGTTGGCTGGTGGAATTTGTTTACCAATATCTATTTTCAAATTTGACATTACCCATGTATCAGAGATTCTTGGATGTGTATGTTCTTCATGGACACGTTTTATACTTGGAGCTTATGATTGTATTTCATGGATTGGATATATTATTGGCATGAGTTCTACTAATGTTTGGATATATTTGATGCATGGATGATTGAATGGGAGTTTGTTGTGGTTGCTATTTATTTTCATGTGGGTTTTTTCTTCATGCAATAGTAGCTTTGAGCCTTTGTTATCACTTGGAATTGATGCTTGTGTTCTTTAGATATTACGGTGACTTTTTGTGAGAAAATATAGAGCAAATATTATTGTCAAGAACAATAAAGAACAACCAATCAATCATTTTTGTCATTTTTTGTCATAAGAAAATAATAGATCCTTCCTAATAGGGTTGACTCACCTCAAGGTTGAAAGTCAATTTTATCCTTGGGGGATCTTTTTTTCTAATGAAATTAGAGAAAAGGTGTGTTTGAGGTGTTCCCCTCTTTTTCAACCCTTTCATTTTGGTGAACACATCCACCCACACACACTTCTTTTTCCATTGTTTCAAAAATCAATAATCAAAGGGAAGGTGTGTACTAAATTTTTTAAGAATCTTTATTCACAACCAATATGTGTTGAATTTAGTAAAATGGGAGGTGGGATAGTTCGTCAAGAGTGTTGGCTCTTTTAAATTCCAACCAAATCTTCAAGGCAGCCTATGGATTTTCCAATTCCAATAACCAACAACCTAAAAGGGGTTGGCCAACGAACAAGAGAAAGCAATTTAACTTTCCTCTTGCACTTTGGGCTCTGAAAAACCCAGGAGGGTGATTCCACAATGTATAATTTATAAAATTTATTCACAAGATTTCCATATACATTGCATATTAAGCAAATATATTCTCATTAGGGACTAAATAGATGAAATCCTTCAAGAAATTGGCATTTCCTTGAGAGAATTTAAACATCTACAACCGAGAATATCAAATAGTACTAAACTTTAGCAAAGGTAAATCAATTGAATGTATATTTATGAGATTTGTTCTAGAATTGAAATACTAGAAGTGTGAAAAGTGTATGTAACAATCAAGACTAGTGCCATATCCATGGGTTAAGAGTTAGAACATAATAAATTGAACTATAAGGAAAATTTAATCCTCAACATCCATAATCTTTGCAATTGCCAAGTACAATTTACACATTAACACCCAAAATCCTATGACTACTTACCAAATCCACATGACACAAGCATGAATCTATGAAGTTTAACCAAAGCATTTAACTCATCCATTAGATCAGAGCAACAATTAAATTGTATATCAAAGTGGAAGACAAATGATAATTAACGAACATATCCTTGATCCAAATCCATTAATAACTCATGCAAAATATCAAAATGGAGAGACAACAGGCTTGAGAGATTAGCATTTCTATTTAGGTATGTTTAGAAACCACATAATTGACCAAAATCACTACTTCTACTCAAAACTCTAAGATATGGATTGTATATGCATTCTTTGTGTTCTTGATTAGCACAATTTTGATCTAGACTTCAACAAAAGACCCTGCCAAATAGACTTGGATTCCCTTTTATACATTAAGGGAGCAAAACAAGCATCGGGCTATTGGCTAGTCACATTACATTTGCCCCTCATTTCAAAACAAATTTCAGTTTCATTTACACTCATTTGCAATAGAAATTTGCCACCAAATTGTTCTGCCTTTTCTCGGGAAAACAAAACTCCATCTATAAAAATTAGTTACCCTGCTGCACATTTCTTCATTCTACCCTTATTTTCTTGTGCATTGAAAATTATTTTTCTCCTCCAGTGAAAGCTCTATTTATTCTGCCTTTGGAACTTTATAATTTTACCTCTGCTATGTTTATTTGAAATAATTCATTTAGAATATTTCACCTTTTACTTGAAGCTTGTGCACCTAGTATTTTAAATATTTCATTTAAAATGTACAAGCCCCTTAATATTTACTTCATCTTTACCTTCTTTCAATTTCATTTAAAAGATTTCTTTCTTTTAAAAATTTCACCAGACTATTAACCCATGCTTTCACCCTTTCACATTTAAATGCTATCTTAAAATGAAAGCTTTTAAACTTTCATTGGGTAAAATACTTTACCCATACCTTTATATCTGCCACTCTTTACTTTCACTCACCATTTAAATATTTCCACTTTTAAAAAAATTTCGCACTGAGCAAAATGTTACTCATAGCCATTATATTCCATTATATTTTTTCTTTTTGTTTCATGAAAATTTGCTTTTAAAAATAAACCCAAACCACTTATTGGGTAGCATTAAAAAACTTTAATTTTTCCCCTTTAGAATTTCTCTCGGGCCCACCACACTCTTTCCCTCTAGCCCATGCACGAGCAAAGGGAAAAAAGCAAGGAAAACCAACGATGCCCGATGGGAATAGAAGCCTCGTCGCTCATTGCTGAGGGGAAATGCAAAACAAACCAGCGATGCCTGATGGAAAGCATACACCATCGCTCATCACAGGTTGTTGATTGGAAAGGAGAGGCCTTCCCGCGGCAAGCAATGAGAGTGTTTTGTTGTGAGAGAAAGTTTTCCAAAACCAAGGAAAACATTAAATAAACCTGTCATATCAAAGTATCATACTGGAAAGCATTGCATCATTGATTTCTTCCTCCATTTTTATCCCAGTAAAACAGAGCTAAGAATTAAACTTGTTTTGGTCCAAAAACATTTGAAATGCACTTTATATTTTCCCCTTTATCTTTGCACAATATTTAAAATATTTAAAATATTTTAAATATTAACATTTGAAACTTTAGAAAAAATTGCGACTTCTAATTACGCCTGCAGGCCATTTGGAGGAGATTCACTGTGAGCAAACCAAGACACCTGGAGTGGTGAAAATTTGTGTAAGATCATAATCAATTATTTAGAGAAAACCCATTTCCTCAAATTTTTTCCAGCCCTCAAAATCCAGGTTCTTCCTTTGTAAATTGGCTCCAGGGATGTGTTTACCACATCTGAAATGCATTAAAATAATGCATCAAATGACCTATATTTTTTTATGAAAATGGAGTTGTTGAGGTTTTATACCAAAAAAACAAATGGGTTGTCATTAGAATTGCAAAATTTGACACTTTTCAAAACACCATTTTTGGCCATGTCGTGATCAAAAAGCAATTAAATAACACATCAGAACTTATCCTGGAGGCACAAAATTGAACATTCGTGTAGACATTTGACCCAAGAATGCATTGCAACAAACGACTCAGAAAAAGGGATCTTGAGGTGAAAGATATTAATAGGAAAAGTTGCTCACTCAGGCATTTCTGCAATTGTATTTGTTCAAGACCAATCAGGGCTCTCAAAGTCACAACTTAGAAAAAATATCAAAACAAATTTTGGGGGTCTGCCACTAGAAACATAAGCTCATTTAAGTACACTGAGTATTTGCACAAGAGGGTTTCCGTTCAATCATCAATCTTCACGAGATATTAGGGGTCACAGTTGACCACCTTGAAACACTGGAAATATAGATGTAAAATCAGCACAAACTGCATTTACTTTTGACCTGGTAAAAATATCAAATTTGATCCTAAGATGTTGAAAATAGACCAAGGAGTACATGAATGTAAGGAGAATGGAAAAAAACAATCCTTTTGTCTTAACAATCAACTGGGTCTGAATTATGACCCTCCAAAGTAGGTCATTTGGGCAGATTTTTCAAGTGCACTTTTGAGTGTGCAGAGGCAAAATTTTCAATATAGGCACTTCAAATTTGCAAAATTTGAAGGTGCCACCAGAGAGCTGGTTGATCACATCATCATTCTTAATGACTAGGATTGCCTTCCCAAATTTTAGCATACGAGTTGGATAAACTATTTTCAAAGGCTAACAAGGTATAATGAGCATGTATCCAGAGAATTTATGGAGAACTTGAAAAACAATGTAGTGATCATGAGAGGAACATGTGTGAATTTTTTTAGAGGTAGTCATTACAAAGGTAATAGGATTACTTGTAGTACGAGAAGCCTACTAGAACAATTTGATGTTGTTGCTGCTATGAGGAATGAACTCACTATGTTAGGAGAGAAATTGGACTTCTCTTTAGAAGATATTGAATGTCTTTTCCTTCCTTGATGTTGGGCATGTGTAATTCTTTATGTGATAAAATATTTAACTTGTGAAGGAGGGAATTCTCTTCTATATATTGTTAATTTTAAATTGCTAAGTCATTTGTGGCATGGTAGACATGTGAATGCTCCAAATTTTCTTTACCACATTCTATAAAAATGACAATTGAATTTATAAAGGGAAAGCCCTTGCCAATGTCTTACCATTGTTTGATTCAATTTATAATTGAAAGAATCTTAAACATTGAGCTCCCAAACTTGTATTGAGATGACATTTTGGTTTTGGAGGATGTTAGGCATATAGATAATAATAAACCTCAATCCCAATGCCAAAGAACAAGATGGACTGTAAGGATTATAGTTTGAGAGCCATGGGAGAAAAGAGGACAACATGTAACCTCTTTGGTGCATGTAGCTTCCCCTAGTGAAGACTCTCCTTCCAAAAGCCCTATTCTTGGGACAATATCATCGAATTTTCCATAGAGAGTATCCCCATCTCTAAATTGAGTGAATTCTCCTAAGTAGGTATCTTCTAAAAATGTACCTCACCAACCTACTTCTGGGTAAAAGCACAAACCTATGTCACACTTTCGGCCAAATAAAGTAATCTGACCGGATTACTTTCGACTGACTCATTTTCGGCCGATAATGTTTCGGCTGAATCCACAAGGCAGCCACATGGCGCCTACGTGGCTTGAACTTTTTGGGCGAGTTACTTTCGGCCGAAATGTTATCGGCTGAAAAGGTGTCAGCACGATGCCCATGTGGATGCACTTGTTCGGTCGAGTGTATTTCGGCCGAAATGGTATTGGCCATAAGGGTATCGACTGAACATATGAAAATAAAATCGAAAAAAAAAACCAGGCCCACTATTTGGAACGCTCAGGCGAAAGGATTGAGGGTGAGAGCTTGTCGGCTGAGGTCATCACCAACAACGACTATATTTTGCCAGGTTCCATTCGGGGCCATTCATTGGATTTTTTGATTCGCGTTGTCTCATTTGTGTCTCGTTTGAGAGATTTGTTGGCTGTATTCTTGGTTAGGGTTTGATTGAAATGTGAAAATGAATTTTTCTGATGGATTTTATTGGTGGAAAGGTATTAAATATTGTGATGTTTGTGATAAAGTTGAAGGAAATAGATAAATTTTGGCATTGGAAAACTTGTAATCCTTGTAATGGCTTGGCCGTGAGGACTCATTACCTTTTCAAGATTCCGAGTCATTTTCTGTTAAATTTTCCCTGAAGATTGGTTCAAAATGTGTGTTTCCTCCTCCAAATTTGAAGAGTTCATATAATAAATCATTCAAGCGCCAAAATTAGAACTATTTACTAGTCAGGCGCCAGGTGCCATTCGTATCAAACTTTTAGGCTCTCTTGCCTGTAAAACAAGAGAAATAGATAAGAATAGAGAAAAAAGCTTACTCGTAGAAAGAAAATAAGGATTTCTATTCCTAAAAATAGAGAAATTTTCTGAGAGCTCAAAACCCTAAGAATCTTGAACAAGAGATCATTAATGAAGGAAATAGAAAGCTTTAACTCACTGAATTCGGCGATTACTTTCAACTGCATAAGTCTGCTTCACAGAATTGTTCTCCAGTTCTTTCTTACAATTTTTTTCTCTTCCAACCATTAATCTGTTGAGTTGTTTTGTTTTGTTTCCCGTGAAGTAAAAGCTACACAATCTCATCAAAAAAATGAATCTATTTCAGAATTGTGCATTATGTTTCCAGAACAATTTAGCCTCCAAAATGGTTGGCCCACATCTTTCTGGCCTTCAAATTTAATTCGGGAAAACCTCACTATGCATAGGGATGAGTCCAAACATGAAATACTAGAGTCCATGACCATAAATTTGTTTTTCCAAACTTGCAAACTCACCCCTTGACAAAGCATAAATCTATTGTAGACTCCAAGGTACTTCATAGATAGAGGCATTAATTTATGAGCTACACAAGTCTTACTCCAAAATCTTTTCATTACCATTCATTCTTTGGCCATAGAGCTAAGTAACCTGATTGTCACATTTATATTTTCTAGAACACTTGTACATTTATCATATTACTACTACATTTATAAAATTAGTTAAATTAGGTAACTGGTTTGTGTTTGATTGATTATATTCCCTTAAATAGCCTAGGGTATCTCTAATGAAAACATACACATATATATGCATGTACATGTACATGTATGTATACACACATATACATACATATATAATACATGTACATACATACACACATTTTCTAAGAGTTGATCTAGAAGAGAAATCCTCTCTTTGTGATGAAACATGACAACCATTTACTTGGTATTTGCAAATACTTCTAGTTTCCAAATCTTAAGGAAGAATAAAGTAGACAACTATTCATTAGGTGAGCAGAAGAGAAAAACCTCACTATGCATAGGGATGAGTCCAAACATGAAATACTAGAGTCCATGACCATAAATTTGTTTTCCCAAACCTACAAACTCACCCCTTGACAAAGCATAAATCTATTGTAGACTCCAAGGTACTTCATAGATAGAGGCATTAATTTATGAGCTACACAAGTCTTACTCCAAAATCTTCTTCATTACCATTCATTCTTTGGCCATAGAGCTAAGTAACCTGATTGTCACATTTATATTTTCTAGAACACTTGTACATTTATCATATTACTACTACATTTATAAAATTAGTTAAATTAGGTAACTGGTTTGTGCTTGATTGATTATATTCCTTTAAATAGCCTAGGCTATCTCTAATGAAAACCTATTTTCCTTCATGTTTTTATGAACTTGATTGATCCTACTTGACTTGGTTTAATTTTAGGGTTTCTTCTTCCTATTAGGGTTTTTTAAATCTACCCTTTTTTATGTTTAATATTCAAATTTGGAAATCTTTAAATATTATCTTGATTCGTTACTTTGTCCTTTTATATTGGGGTTTTTGAGATTTGTTGTGAAATCTCTTTATACACCTTAACTAACCTTAGCCAGTCCACTAGTGTTTCATTTTCAAATCTCATGTCACTAGTATTTCTAATTTTTCCAATTTGAAAGTATATTTTTAATCTTTATTTTGATGTATTTTGGTTGTACCACAAGTCAATTAGGATCCTAATCTTCCACCCAGGAGTGGTTTTCTAAACCTTAGCATGACCCAGACCAATGAGAATGATTTATATTCTTATGTGTATGTATGTATGTGTGTATGTATGTATGTATGTATGTATGTATGTATTATATATACATATGTGTACATGTGTGTATGTATGTATGTATGTATTATATATACATATGTGTACATGTTTGTATGTATGTATGTATATGCATATATATATGTATGTACATGTATGTATATGTGTACATGCACATATATGTGTATGTGTGTATTCATGTACATGTATTATATATACATATGTGTACATGTGTGTATGTATACATATGTATGTACATGCACATATATGTGTATGTGTGTATGTATGTATGCATGTGTGTACATGTGTGTATGTATGTATATGCATATATATATATATATATGTACATGTATGTATGTCTATGCATATATATATATATATATATGTATGTGTGTATGTATGTATGCATGTATGTACATGTATTATATGTACATATGTGTACATGTGTGTATGTATGCATGTATATGCATATATATATATATATATATATGTATGTATATTTATGTATGTACATGCACATATATGTGTATGTGTATGTATGTATGTATTATATATATGTGTATGTGTATGTGCTTATGCATGTACATGTATTATATATACATATGTGTACATATATGTATGTATATGCATATATATGTGTATGTACATGTATGTATGTACACGCATGTATATATATGTGTATGTGTGTATGTATGTATGTACTTGAGTATATACATGTGTACATACACACATATACATATATATGCATGTACATGCACACATACACATACATATATAATACATGTACATACATACACACATACACATATATGTGCATGTACATACATATATATATGTATATACATACATACATACATACACACATACATATGCATACATACACACATACACACACACATATATATGCATGTACATACACACACACACATAGATATATATATATATATACATGTATATATACATGCACATACACGCATGCACTCCCACATACATACATGTGTACATACATATATATGCACATGTAGATATGTTTCTATTTTATTCCTAAGGAATTTATTTCAAAGAATTTTAACTTTATTACTTTAATATGTTTTAAGTTAGATCGAAAAATTAAGGAAATGTTAACCTTTTTATAATTTAGTGTTTAATTTAAAAAATAATTGATTACAAAGAAAGGCTAGATCATATGTGACCAATTGTAATGAAGAGTACTTTTTTATTTTGATCAAAATTTTAGTATAGAGTGGTTGAAAGGATAAATATTTTTTTTCCATATTTACTCTTAGTTGAATATTACGTGCATCTATGATTTAATAGGTTCACATAGCTTGATAGATATAAAGTTTGAACTAGATCTCATTAGATACATTTAAATTCAAAAATGTTTTCTAGTTTTGAAACTTGAAAATTTTACCTTTAATTTAAATATATATTTTTTTAGTTTTGAAAAAAATTCAATTTAAATTTGTTTAGTTCATTATGTAATTTTGTTTTAATGATATGCAGATCTCTATCTATTTATATATATCATGGCCGATGAGGGATCTCATCATTCCCCTCGTTCTGAGCGAGAAGCTCAAACTAGATCAAATATATTTCAGGATAGTATTGCTAGATTGGACAATGCTCTAAAATGTTTAGAGCAAACAATTCACAACTCCCCCAATTTGGCTAATCGAGATAGATTAGTCACTATTAGACAAGAGATTATTAAGATGATTGAGACAATTCGATCATACAATCCTTATGATGAAATCAGCATTGAACAGTTTTATTTTTCTCTTGCCAGGAGTGTTACTGGCACAGTGAAACATAGAGAAGTTGCCAAATTAGTTTCAGGTGAAAATGTGTTATCCATGTTCCCATTTTATAGAGGAAAAAATAAAATTAGAGGATATGTGGTTACGAGGTGTGAAGATCCTCTTGTTGCACCATTCATATACCCTAGATGGTTGGCAGCACATCATAGATGGCCTCACAATGATGAGCTGCCATTGTATTTTGTCAAACAGTTATATGCAGAATTTCATTTACATATAGAGGTGGACTACACATCTTATCCTGAGCATGCTGGCCAAGGTAAAGGCCATTTTTCTGACAAACCACAATTTAGACCTTCAAATTTGCCATCGCTTGTGGACAAGAGGGCATTAGTTGGCCCAAACCTTTTGGTTTTACCAAAACGTTTGGAATTGGTAGCAACAGGGTCCACTCAGAGTCAGATTTTTGAAAACATTGCCTCTATTACGATGCAGATTGATCAGATTTCATCTGATCGAGTTGGTAGATATTTATTACGCCCACGGATCAACCTTCCTCCCATTGAGGCTACATCTGCATCGTATGATCCATTTATTAGTGCCGATCTACCTACTCTTGCAGATGTCGAGCATATGACCCACACGACTCTGCGTAATACGTGTAGACTCTCAATTTTGGATTTACTAGCAGCATATCAGGTTATCAGTGAGGACCATGGGATTGCTCTTGACAGGGTACCAGACTTTATTAGACAACGATATCCTCATACACATATGAGCCACAGGGTGGCAAATGCAGCTCAGGATATTCCACATCAGCCTATAGAATCCCATGCACATCATGTTTCTGTTGATCCTTTAGCTTGTCCAGGTGGTCATCAGGATGTTACAGGTCACGTTGAGGCTACTGCGACACCTGATCCTGTCCATGGGACATATAGTCGACTTCTTTTTGCTACTGATACTGTACATGCTACAGAGCCCCCTACGATGTCTTTACATTCTCGTGATCTTAGTGACATTGGTAGAGCCATCAAGCAGGCACAACAGGTACTTTCAATTTATAATTTAAATACATGTATATATTTTTAAAATTGTGTTCTAAAAATTTATGTAATGCATTTTAAAAACTTCTAGGGGTTTAACTCCTGATTGAAATTGTGTACTTGAAAATTTTAAGCAGTATGGTGAATTCCCAGACTTTGGAAATTTGGAGCATGATGGCAATCCCATGCAGTATGTAGATGAGGTACATTTAAATTTAATTTTAAAAAACTAATTACTTGATGTTTAAGTTTGAACACATTGAACTCAAGTACATTGTAAAATTTTTAGATAATTTTACATATATATGTGTACTTGAACATATGCAGGGGTTGGGATGAGGCTTAGGACACTGATCGGGAGATATTGGATTGGGACATGGATCCACACATCTTGGATCAGCAGAGCGATCGGTCCATGGATCGAGGGAGAGGTCGAGGGAGAGATCAAGCCATGGGAGAGAGATCGAGGGAGAGATCGAGCCATAGATCTGATGATTCTATTCATACCAGACATCCCTCTCTTTGAGATTTGTTTTATAGTATTACATGTTTGAGATCATTTTATTACATGTTGGAGACACTTTTTATGATTTATGTATTGAACATTTGGACGTGTTACATACTTATGTTTTATGGTACACATATATATACTTGTTATAATTTACATGTCACATTCATACAGTTATGTTTTATGGTTTGAATCTAGGTTTGTTATATACGTGCATTATTATGGTTTGATGAACTCACTTACATTACATCTATAAATACATCGTGCATTAAATTAGTTTATGGTTTTATTTATTTAGCAAGGAACAAGTACCTTTATTTAAATTTAAATTATGGTAACTTGTTCAAATGCACTTGTTGTACATATAGATAACTTTACATTGTGAAATCAAAATGTTGGACTCCACTATCTAATGGTTGCTATTTGTAAATTTAAAAAGATGGACATGTACATGTAATTAATTTAAATAAATAGTTCAAATGAATTTGTCTTTAATAAATAGGTCAAGAAATAGAAAAAATTGAATGCAAATATGCTTGAGATTAATGATATATATTTTAAAGTAGAACATAAAAATGCAATTGGAAATAGATGATAGTTAGATTGAATTCTTTAAAGCTCTAAATGTTCATTTTTAAAGTCAGTAAAAGTTAAATACATTTAAATTGTGCATATATCATGCTATACATGAACCTAATTTCTAATTCCATATAATCTAATACACATGTTCATTTGAATGTGCATGCAAAGAATTCTTGAACTAGATGATGAGCTATACTTGTGTCAAGTTGAATGTAAATGAAATCATATATATATATATTGAAAGTGTTCACTTAAGAATGAACCATATAATTCAAATAAAGCATGCAAGCTATAAGTGGAGTTGAATGTAAATGAAATCAAATTTCTAGTCTTGAAAGTTTAAGAATTCCATGTGGAACATTTTTATATATGTAATTAGAAATTGATATATATATTTAAATCTTGAAAGACATGCACATTTAATATTAAATTAAAAATTGATGACAATTCTATATAAATTAAAAATTGATCAAGTAGATCTAGATCTTCCTGGATGACAATTCTATATATAAATTAAAAATTGATCAATCCATATTTAATTGTACTAGAAAGATGGACCAAATTACATACATGGTCTCAAGCTATACATGGTAAACAAAGCTAAATTGATGCCAAAATGTAGCTATCTCAAGCACCCCAAACACCATCACTATGATTCACTACAATGTTCATATATTCCAATGCACCTTGAGGTGAACAAGAAAGGCCAAACCAAGAGAACCTGGATACAATCTAACATTAACAAAATGGATAAATAATTTAGTTCTATACTTAAAAGATAGGAGCTAATGTTCTTAAGCAAATTTGGATTTTAAAGATGAAATCAAATTATAAGGTCAAGTGATTTTTTATTAGGAGATTGGATTTAAAATGGATGATAGTCTAGATTAAGGATAAGGTCCCTAGATGTTGAAAACTTTGGGTGATGACGAAAGGACAATATGATGTATGGAATAGATTGAGACCAAGTAACCAAATTTTGATGTTCAAGTGATGTTTTTTTATTATTAAGGATGGAGAATGGATGTATGGTTGAGATGGATCTAGATGGATAATTTTTAAATGATTCTAGGATGATTATGGTTGAATGGGTTATTACAAGTGATAAAACTTGATCTTAACTTGATGATTAGGTTGAGGGATGCTTACTTGATGAAAATAATAAAATTAGGATGTGATGATTAGGATACATGAAAATCCAGATGATCATTTAAAATTATTGAATGTCGTGCATTAGTAATGTATAAAAAATAAAGAAAACTAGAGACAACATTTATGTCTAGATTCTTCACCACTCAAACACCAAATCAACTAGATAATTTTATATAAGTTTGTGGAGTTGAATGTTCAAATGAAATGAAAGATTTGAATGTGAACTTAAGAATTCCGCGGAACATAAATAAATTTAAATGCAAAATTGGAACATAGACTAGGTTTTGTACATATTGTTGCACGTATATATATATATATATATATATATTCAATCTAGCTCATGTATATAGGTGGAGTTGAACAAATATTTAAATTCAAAGATTTGAAAGTGAAAGTTTAACAATTCCATGTCCAACATAAAAATTTACAATCAAGGAATCTAGAGAGATGATATAAAGAAATTTCTAGAGATTCTCAAGAGTGAACTTAAAAGAATGAACCATGTCCAACATGTAAAAATGCAATTGGAAATTTAGATGATTTAAAGGAATTTAGGCAAAATGTAAATTAAAACATTTTTAAAGTCACTGGGTTTTGTATCAAGCATATATATGATCTAACATACATGTCACATTCTAAAAAAAAAAACCCATTCTAAATCATGTCACATGTCCAATCAATACAAATATATAAATTATCTAGATTTGGAGTCATAAATGTGTACACATGTATCAAAAAAACAACTTAAAGCTCCTGGTACATAAAATTGGATCCTCTCTATCTTTAATTATCTCTAAAATCTTCTCATGATCTTCAATAGGCAACCTCCACTTTTGTTTGGCACGTCCTCTTTTAGGTAAAGTTTCTAAATTTATTTTTGTTGCCAAAACTAAGTGACTGTAATGTAGAACCTTTTGTCCTAGCCTATAATCAACAAATATAATACCATTTTTATCTATCTTTATTTGTTGATAATATGTGCCTTCAATAACGACTGATCCAATGGGATACTCTTGTCCATCACCATTTGTCATCGATTCGAACAATTTGCTTTTTGGTTGTGTACATCTTAGTAGATAGTAATCTACACCTTCCGCATTTTCAGGATCTGCAACTACAACAAAAATATCTCCTGTACACACACCACATATTTACATATTTAAGTAAATTATACATTTAAAAGTTGTAAAAATTTATATTTTATATTTGAAACTTACTTAAACATAGAATATATATATATATATATATATATATATATTTAAATCTTGATTTTAACTAAATTAATCAATTTGGACATACCTATAACAACTAAATCAGATACACATTCGTAATCAGCTGAATATAGTGGATCGTAGACATCAACATTGTCATCTTCAACAAAAGGAGGCATTGATATTAATTGTTTCATTTCCCATTGTGAAACATACCCATCTCTAATATTCTCACATTGATCAATATTTGCATTGTCCTCAATGCAATCAATACAAAAACATGATTTTTCTCTCACATTCATTGCATAAGGCCTACTACTCCCCGTTGTCATGATTTGATGTAGATTTCTAATACCATGAATTGCTTGACAATTATAAGGATTTGATCGATCAATATCTGTTTAAATTCAAACTTGAAAATTCAATTTGAAATCATGTATGTACTTGAACTTTGAAATTCAAATTTTTAAAACAAATTTTGACTAGACATACATACCTGTAACTTCCCAAAAATACCGTGTGTTGTATGTTGAGTCGCGAGCAGAAAAATGACTTTTGCACCATTCAACAATTTCGTTTGCATTCCGTATGGCATTACCTACAAGTTACACACAAGTTGGCACAATTTGTCACCTATTACTTTCAAGGAACTTAAGAGAATTTAATTTAGTTAAATTAAATATATATATATCTAATCTTTTAAAAAATATCAAGCTAAATTGGACATACCAGCAAGTTCATGTTGACGAAGTGCACGCTTCACACATGCTCCTTCTCCATCGTGCTCTCCTTTTCCATGTCCACTCTCATAAAAATTCCACAAAAATTTGGTGTTGCGTCTAGCATGTTGACTGCTTAACCAAACAAAGGCTTTTGCAGACTTAAATTGTCCTGTGAAGTTACAAATAATTAAACACTTGAAAACCAAATTATCTTCAAAAAACAATTTAAGTCTCAAAGTTAAAAGTAAATATAAATTAATTAAAAATAATTTAAAAACCAATGTACTTACCAGCACATCCATCAGACCATATCTAGTGTTCTTGATTTATGCCACATCATCTTAGGTCTTCAAAAAGCATTTTGAAACAATGAGCTACACAGCTTCTATCATGATTCGTATCATCACTGATATAAAATTGAACCTCTTTGATGATAATTCTATCATCTTTGCTACTTTGTATTCCATCGACTGCTAACTCTGCATGCCTGTAGCAAACTTGCACGAAGATTGCAACTTGCTCTGAATGATAATATTGACTTTGAATCTCAGTTTGAGGACTAAACGTATAGTTCTCAGATAAATCTACAATAGAGAGAATACAACATGGTGGAAAACAATTCTTTGAATAACGAAATTGCTTAGGTTGCCATCTTGCACCATGACAATGTTGGATATGTGGATATATGATACTGCAAAATTTACTCATGAATTCATTGTAAGGAAATCCACTCTCTCTGAGAACAATTTTTTTGGCCTCAACTCCTGACTTCGTTAAGTATGTCTCATATTCAAATCTCTTCCAAGTAACTTGCATTTCATTATTGTCAACATGTAAAAGATTCTTCATGTAACGCCCCGACTTAGTTACGTTATAACAAAGAGCAAAAACAAAGTTAACTGAATAATTTTTTATTTTATTTTTTTCTAATTGTTTACACATATGTTATAAAGTTTCCAAGACGTTGTTACATAAACTTAATAAATAAACTCAACACATTGATCATCAACAAAAGTACAAATTTGATTTCATGTAAGATCCAGTTTATAAAACTACATACAATCAAATATCCCAAATGTCCATTTTACATAAAGTGAGATTTCAAAGAATCTCTCCATACATCAAAGGTGGTACAATCAGTACACTCTTATACAAGAGATAAATTTTCAAAACAGATAGTGTTCATCTGACATCAGATACAATATCCACGAACAAGCTCCGCATCAACAGTCACGAACAAAGTAGTAACTGGAACCTGCTGCAAGCATAGGATCAACTGCAAGAAAGTTCTAAGAAAGGTGTAGCACGGTTTCCTCCCGACCACGTGGAACCCAAAGGTCCACTCCCTCCATGCTAGGAGATAATTGACAGGTCCACAAACAAAGAAGATAGAACATAACATTTACGGGGTTTACAATTCACATTATGACATGACGTTTACAAATCAAAACAGATACAAATCACATTAACAAATCACATTCAAAGAAATCTGAACATAAGGAACACCATCATGATATAGACTGAGAGTGTCATCACATCGTCGGGATAGGTTACCCTGGTGAATCTTCCTAGACTACCGGCCCTCTCCAAGAGTTACCCTGGTAGCCTCTACCGATTCTCGGCCCCTATGCAGACTAATGCGGTGTCGTTACATCTTTCAAGAGGACAAGATGGCGACTTGCCATTCCAAGCCTTCTCAGCCTTTTCTCAACCTAAATGAGCGTTAAGAAGTAAGCGAGGCATACCATTATCTGATTTAGTGTTTAGAACTACCCAACCCCTAATATATTAGTTAGGTTATCACTTAATTAACACACCTACGTTAGGTTACCCAGACAATCACTATAGGATTTTGGCCCCTAACGCAAGCCACTCTCTCTATAACATGAATCAACATGAACGTCTAGGGATAGCTACTAAACATAAAGATCAAAACCACAATGTTTATATCATTCACTAGAGATAAATCATAATCTCAAAGGTGACTCTTCAAATGACCACAAAATGGTACAAAGCTATACCCTCACGTGAAAATAATTCTAATATTAGCATCATAACATAAACGTAATAATCTTGTCAACATGATTTGCTTTCCTCCTAATCAAGGTAGAGATAAAATATAACATACTTCATTAACACCATGTGTACACAACTTCACCATTCATGTGTTCAATCTTTATAAAAATAGAGATAAAAATCATCCTTTGACATATTTAAATGAACAACTTCAATTATCATAATTCAGAATTCACATAAACAGGATAAACTATAACTTTTTATTTTATAATAAACATATATGCACGTTTAATAAATGCCAGTTTTCCATACACAAATCTGTTATATATATTATTATGCCAATCTAAAGTTAACTGAATGATCAATAGAGAGTTTTGCGCAATAGTTGTGGAGGGTATCCTTAGTTAATCTTGAGGATTTAGTAGATCCGTTCAAATATAATCTAATTGTTGGCATGCGCACAAGTTTCATTTTCTGGAAATCACGCCTTGCAGAATATAAATAATAGTTATCGAAAAGAAGACATACTTAAGTCAGGCATTCTAAACCAGAAAGAGAAAATAAAAGACCAACACAGAAATTGCATGTCTATTGACAAAATTCTAAAGGAATACGGTTCTAAAATTGATAAATCAGGAGTTCATCAGGGCGAATGTAGTTTAAAGTTAACATTTCACAAATTATGGAGATGCACAAAAAGATATGCATGAATCTAAGAAGTAAAACTAAACATTTTCCTTTTACAAAACACTACTACGCCGCCCTGGTTATTCTCTATATCAATCACCAAGAACAGGGTTCAAGATAAACAAAAAAAAGAAAGAATTCAAATTATATATATATACCGCAAATAACATAAGGAAGAGGCTGTGCGCTATTTCTAGTTATATCTATAATATAAAAACCCAAAATCTAGTCACATAAACGTAAATCAATTTCAAGCCATAGGATTTAGTTATATTGGCTGTGTTCATACTTAGAGGGCATATTTCATACTAAATCTTTAGGCTAAGAAAATACAGGTGAAAGTCATTGTAATTTTTCAGTTTAACTAACGCGTATAGACAATTTTATAATCAAAAGATTCTATATGAGGCAGAAAGAGACAGTTTTGATATTATTATCATTCTACAACTCAACGCACAATACATTGAGACAAGTTTGAAGATCCACAGATAAAATAGGTATACAATATTGACTACAAAAATTAGATTAATGAAAGATGAAGATTTGTAATTTAATTTCACAATATCTACCATAATCCATGAAGCCTCCATATAAACCATGGCTTTTTAATTTCTCTGATCAAGAATCAATTTATATCCACTTTTGATTTTAGAGGACAATTCTTCATTCATTTCTTAAGATTTCAAATTCAAGCTATTACTACTATTCAAGCTTTTACTATTATTTCACAGCCAGATTAAGGGCAACCTCGAATCTGGTATATTATGAATGCAAATTGTTCTTATTCTTTTCCACTTTAATGTTCAAAAACTAATTTGATTTTGTATATTGTTGTTGTTTGTGCAGGTTCAGCAATATAGTTTTCTTCTATAACAATTAATTCCAACATCAAATTCCAATAAGTTCAACATAAGAAATAAAATCACAAAAGAAAACCTATTTCCGAAGTTTGCTAATTGGTTGAAAACAATTTCTTGAAATTTCTGTCAACTCGTGAAAACCTATCACCAGACTTCAACGAAGAATTGCCAAAGAACTCAGCTTCAAAATTACGCTTCAAAACAAATCCTAAAGAACAATTCTTCTGCAACAATTACCGTGAAACAAAACTGCTTAAAAAAAAATGCTGCCCTAAGAATTCTTCCCATGAATGTTCTTAAGATTTTTTCCAAATTTCCTTTTTTTAGATATTAATTCATGCAATAAAGATTTCAATCATTCAATTTTAACTGATAGTTCCATTTGCATTGTAAATAACTCATTCAGTTCAACTCATTCTTAAAATATCAGAACAAACCTTTAACTGAAAAATCAGAGATTCTCATCTCGTCGAAAATATCTTGATTTAAAAATATCTATTTCACACAATTCAATTAGCACAATTAAAACAACAATAATATTATTTTAATTAAAACATTGCAAGGAAATAACTTATTTAATTTAACTTAATAAATTAAATCATTAACGTTGGTTAAAACATTAATAAACATTTAATAAAATTAAATATTATATTCGCAAACAAAAAACAATATATATTTGAACATGACAAAACAAACTGGGCTACACGGGGTAACACAGAGATACTCGTTCAAAAGGGAACGATGGTTTAAAAAGGATCTGTCAATACCTCCGACAACATATTTATAATGAATTAGGGTATGCTCAAACCTGACAAGCAAGTGGAGCCGTTACCCGGTACCTGTGTCTGCAGGAAAACATCAAGGTTAAAACATATATATATATATATATATATATTCATGTTAGAAAACACACCGTGAATAATAATTGCAGCATAGCAGGGTACTCACGAATGAGTAATGCTACACTGTCTTATCCACCGACACAAAAAAACAAGATCAATCATATACAATCATATCAACATGATAACATACGCAATAATCATAACCAATAAGCCATATCATGAATGAATCTATCACAGTATCATCGAACCAACATAACCAAATAACCAGGATGCCAATGTATCATCTGCAAAATCAAAACAACATAGTATCCAGAATCAGCTCTGAAATGAAACAACATAGTATCACAATGAACTAAGCATCTAACAAGCAGAATCAAACTAAACAATATGTCTAAATTGGAGGGACACTACACTTCAAATCTCCACAATCATTACATACATTTTTTATACACTGAAAGTTGAATTCATCCAAATTTTCTGATTTTTCACATAGAAGAGACTTCACAAATTGTGTTGTGCTTCTAGGGATGGCTAAATTTCGATCAATTGTTGCCATAAATTTTCTATATGATTGTAGGTGTAGATCAAATTCAACATGATTTCGACAACAACAAGTTTCACGTACTTTATTTATACGTACAAATGATGGTCGTAGTGTTTCAAACATCCTTTGACAAATCTTCACATTTAAAAATTCTTGTTTAAATGCTTCAAAAAGTTCACTTTGTTTTGTATCTATAAAATGTTTTGGATAAATTTTTTTTGTACCATCATCACCTATTATTTGTATAGTATCCCTTCTATTGGAAGAAACACGAGAGTGGGTGGTCCAATATTCAACTACTTGTTTCTTTACATCTTCTGAAATTCTATCTTTTCGAGGAACCCTACAAATATTTACCTAATTTTTCTCAAAATTTCCATCTATTTCATCTCTCTTTTCAATATATCTTTGAACAGTTCTCCTAGAAACATTTAGTAATTCAAAAATTGCTTGAACTTGTCTTCTATATGATAATTTCTTACTAGAAATTATAGTCATCAACGCTCTACGTGCAACACTTAAATCACTATCTATCGACTCTTCTTTTCAATACATTCTAATGCTTCTTGCAGGTTTTCAACAATTGTTTGTTTTAAATTTGATGACCTTTTCCTATTATCAACCCCTAACAACTCCAAAACAGGGGTCATTTCTTTTTGTCTAAATAACTTTGCAATTAACTGTGCTCTTCCAATTAGAGATTTCTCTTCAAAAAATTCATCCCATATTTTTTTAGAGTGTAATTTTAATGTGCTTTCAGATAACATATCTTCAGATGAAATATTATTGAAAGGAGAATCTTCATCCATCTCCATCAAATTTTCCATACCATAGTCCAAAACATTTATATTAGTACTAGGTTCAGTTTTTTCTTGTACCTGTACGTCACCTTGATCATCAATATTTTCCATGGGTTGTTGTTCAGTAGATGTTCCTTCATCCGCTTTTCTCTTTCTTTGTCTTACTCGTGTTCGATCATATTTCCTCGATCTAGCCCTTGGATTTTCCATCACAAATTACACTCAAATTTGAACGATTGCCTACATACAAATTTGAACACACATAAGCTTTCCATGAAACATGTACATGTAATATAACATAAATATTTTAAAAAGCTTGTAACTAGATGCAAAACATAAACATAAAATATTTAAACAAAAGTTTTTAATAAACATAAACATGCAAAACATAAAATATTTTTAATTGAATAATGAATATATTTCTACACATATTTCTTTGATGTTAATATTTTAATAAAAAAAAAAGTGAAAACAAACTTCAAATGCATTTTCAATAAAAAACATAATCAATTAAATAAATTAAAGATCAATACACCTTAAAAATATCTCTCCTCTTCTCCAAATGCCTTTTTTTTTTGTCGAAATAAGTCTTGTAAATTTCAGAAATGATAAACCTTCCAAAATGTTGAAATAAATCTTCTTTAATCGAAAATAGTCGAGAAAATTTTGAAATATTTGTTATTTTTGAATTTTTTTAATTTGATAAATTTGAAAGAAAATAACTTTATTTTATTTCATTAGTTTTCGGCCGAGTACTTATCGGCCGATAGATTTCCGATCGATTACTTTTCGGCCGATTCATTCCCGGCCGAGAGGGTTTCGGCCGAAACTTTATCCCGAAAATGTATCGGCCGAAAACATCTAGTTGGCATCCTACATGGCAGCTTACTCATCATTTTTTAGAATTTTTTGAAACATTCATTTTTGGCAGAGTATTTCTCTAGTCAGATTGATCTTTTTGCAAAAAATAAAAATACCCTTTTGTAGAGCTTGAAGTGTAGAATCCAAATATAGAATTTTTATAATATTTTGATTAGTTTTAATATCTTTTATTTTTAAAATAATGCAAGTAGGTTTTAAAAATAAAAAAAGAGGCTGATTTGATATTAAAAAAATGATAGTAAAGCTTATTAAAATGTTTTAAATATTATATGAGGCATAAGAGGAGAGAGTCTACTTCAAAAGGGTATATTTTTTTTTTGAAAATGATTGAAAAATTTGAAATTAGTTGACGGCCTGAAAACTGTCAAATTCTGACATGTTTGACTTTAAAACGTTATTACGAGAAAAATATACATCAAAATGTGATTTTTTTTTCCATGCACAAGATATTGAAATTACCTATTTGGAAAAAAAAAGAAAAGGAGAAATGAAGTTTTTTTCATTTTGTTTCTTTACGGCCCGTGAAGTCACTCTTTTATGAAATTTTCAGCATTCCAAAATTTGTCCTTAAATTGATAAAAACATAATAGAAACATTTTTTTTAAAATTTTTAAAAATTACAGGAATAAACTACACCAAAAGTTCTACATTTTATTAGTTTACACCATTTTGAAATTCAAAACATAAAGACCACTTTTATGTGGTCGAAGTTCAGAATTTTTTTTGCTGTTGGCCGATTCCTTTATAAAGTGTGACACAGGTTTGTGCTTTTACCCTTCTGCAAAGCTAAATGTAGCCAAACGGAAATGAATGATTACCTCATCTCAAAGGACTATTAAAAATCAGGGGGTCCCATCAAAACCCCTTAGGCGATCACATTGCCTCAAAAAGAAAGTTCAAAGGACCAAGCCTCAAAAATAGCTTCTAATAATTTAATTTTGGTCTTTATGGACTCAACTTTTTTTTTTGATATTGAGCCTTTATTTACTAGAAAACATCCAAGTCAATCTATCACTTCTCCATATTAGAGCGATAGTGAAGACTTTGTTGGAGCACTTTAGCTTATTATACCAAGAATAGAGGATTTGGAGGAGAAAATCCAATTATTTCAACAACAAGGAGTATTAGATCAACTCGCACAATTGAAACAATATAAATGGGAGCAGGAGAAGAAGATTTAGTCAAAACAAAGAGGATACTAGACATTAACTTCCCCTAGATTATCCTAACTAGCCACAACATTGTGGCTGTGGAAATAGGTTGAGTAGGGAAAGCTCAAGGAGAAGGAATTGATTAAAGAAAATTAAAAAAATGGAAAAAAATTGATGATGAAATTTTGATAAGGATATGGAAATATCAAGGTTGAAAAGGAAAGTGAAGCAAGTGGCCACCATGAGAACTTAAATAGTGAATTGTAGACCCCCAACGAGGGTCTATGCTTTATTTTTTAGAGAAAAATTCTTAAATTTTTAATTTATATAGATATATTGTGATATTCCATCCTCCATGCCAATTCCTCGACAAATTTTCACCATTTTCATAATTCCCCTCCATAGATGAGAAATCAACTAAGTTTTATCTGCACAAGTATGCCTTGCCTCATGAAACCAAATAGAAACCTCTACTATATGTGGAGGATCTTTAGTTGAATGCACTTGCATCATTCCTACAAATTGAGTGAAATAAGGAACAATAGATGCAAGAATATAGGGAAATGGAGGAGACAACATCCCTCATTGTATAAGAGCAAAGGCAAAGGATCCTACACAAATATTAGAGGATTGGATTATGCTTATAGTTCATCTAGAGGTGGCTACTAAATTTCTAAAAACTAGGAAACCAAACTATGAAATGTTCATTCACCTGGCCCAACATGATGAAAGGGAAGTGATGAGGTATATTAAGTTCTTAGGTGGGAAGAACTAGTAGATGAATTAAAAAAGAAAAAAAAACCATTCATCACATAATTTCTATGTAGCAGTAAAAGGGGTACATAAATACATAAAATTAGCCACATAGTATGTTTTTATTTGGTTGCCCCTTAAATTTTAATCCCTTTTGTTATGGTATCCAATACCATATTGGTCAAGTAGCGCTCCCTACGATGAAGATCAAGAAAATATTAGGTGGATGATGATAGATCGTCAAAAATGGTTTTACTTTATGCAAGGCTCATAGAGTACATCACTAGTGGATTTTTGAGTGCTAGCATTGATGAACAACTAGACCACCCCTTGTTTGAGGGAAAACGTGAATTTAGCTATGGGAAATGATGAGTCATAGAATTATTTTTTTGATTAGGTTTATTTCATTAATTTAATTCCCCTGATACTTTCATGACATTTCTAGACATGTTCAAACACTTTGATTAAATACAAAAGCATTAGAAGTAAATATTGATATACTGATAGATATTTGCATGTGTGTGATTATTGTTGAATTGTGATGAAGTGTTATGATGAATTATGTTCATTATGATAAATAAGTGTCATGTTTAGAAGTTAATCTAATATGTAGTGCAAGGGGGAATAAATAGATCAAAATCAATGACATGCAACCACAAGAGTTGGTGACCCGTAGTCGAAGGACCAAGAACCTGTAGGGAAGGGAGTGATGCCTAAAGCCAAGTCAGTCATAGACTATTGTGAACTCTTCTATTCATTGCCAACACTTCTGCCAATTGCCTATACATGCCTCAGAAAGTGTTCTTTATTTGTGACAGTAGCATCAAATTAGGACTTTACTTCTAAATATTTATTTCATGTTCTTTAGAGTCCTAGTAGGTTAGAGTTAAGTTTATTATATATTCCAAAAATTTGCAAACAAGAGCAACCATAATCTTCCTTTCAACAACTATATTTTCCTTTCGAATAACAAGTGTAAAACCTTTTTATTTGAATCATTGAATCAATTGTGCACAAATAATTAAATATATAATTATCTTGTGAATTAAAGAAGAGTGTTGATACCAAAGAAAAGGACCACTTGAGGTATGATGCTACTCTATTGTTAATTAGTGATTAACTTATTTTCTTTCTATACTAGATTATTAATTGGTAAATGTTATCACCCACAACTATAGTTGAATAATATTTTCTAATTCACAAAAACAATACTCACGTGTAACATTAATCTAATAGCAATAGTATGTTATTTAATAAATATAGACTGTGTATATTTTCCTAAATAGGTTCCCTTTCAATGCAATAGATTTTATTATTATGAGAAAACTTCATAGGAACACTCAAAAACTCCTTAGCTGCACAAACGATACTAGCTTCATCTCAAGTATATGTACCCATTTGACATCTAAATGTAAATTTATATTGCACCCGATTATTTCTTAGTAGACAACGATCCAATCCACTGGGTATATGTGTATGATTTAGCTACTCTATATCATTGGGTAATAAGGGTGAACATACACATTTCTTCTTGGGAATAATTAAAGTCAAAGCAATCATAATTTCAAGTCCATATTGATGTGAAAGTGTTTTAATAAATTGGTGGCTAATTCATCAAAATAATTTATGGATCTTGGATGCTAAGAATAAAAACAATGAATAATGTAATCTCTCAGTGCTCTTGCAAATAAATTAGCTAAGATCTTGTCTTCTTATGCAATATCTAAATGTGCCACATCGAAATATTGTAAATGAACATTAGGACCACCCTTTCTATTGTAAAGGTCAAATCTCAATCCAATAAACCAGGAGGTAACAAATATATTTAACAAATTCAAAAGAAAAAGGTGTGTGATGTTGATGATTGTATGTAATAGAACCTTTGCTATTAGGTATATTATTCACTTTCTTCTCAAGTTTGGTCATGTATTACAATAGTGCATGTATGAGGAAGTATGGATAAGAGTAGTGTTAGGAGTGTGCAAGACAATAGAGGAAGTTTAATAAGGATGTGTAATGAAGGGTAATGTCAAGGTTGTAGAAGGAGTGGGAGGGGGGAGAAATAGTGTGAGACATATGATAGGGAGGAGGCTTAACATTAGTAGGTGTGTGTGAATGGATAAGATGTAAGTGGAACACTAATAGAGTTGAAAGGAGATGAGCAATTAGGAGTAGTTAAGGGTGACAATAGGAGTAACAATTTGAGTGGTAGTAGTTATTGAAGGGGAAGGTTCAATAGAAAATGAAGAATGGAAGGATACACCATTCTAAGAAGCCAACATCAAGCTAATACCATGAAGGATATTTATGCCAAATGGAGCATCCACTAATATTGAAGAGATTGTGCATTAGCAAATGCATCGACAAGTAGTTGGCCAATAAGAGAAATATATTGTTTAGGTATATATGTCATGGTCATAATGATATTATTTTTCTTGCTCCTTTAAATTTTTCTTAATATGAGCATCAAAATGGACCTCATTATTATTAGATTGAGTTGTCATGTTAGGGTTTAAATAAACACTCCTTTGCAAAGGAAGACTAGGATCCTAGTAGCTTATAACATAAGTGAAATAATATGGGTAAGAGAGATATATTATGTAATATTAATTACTCTTTGGTTCACTAAAAATGAAAAGGAATAAAATCCTTTATCATAAATCTAGGGTAAATAGATAAATTCAATCAATTATGCATAAATTAACCTAGGTTAACTAAAGTTGGGATTGATAATTGGATTGAAGTAAATGCAACCAAAAATAAACGATTAATGGTACTTAACTTTAAAATTGATGATGGAAGAATGATGTAGATGTGACATTGAGCTGATTTTCCATTGTCTAGAAATTGTTGTCTCGATTTGATGGATCTCTCATAGTTTGTGTGATATTAGAAAATGCAGGGGTTCAAATATAAGCATCATAGAGTCAATTGTGAGTAGTGTCAACTTGATTTAATGTGTGAAATTGATTTTTGATGTGCATGTTTAGTCTATTAGAATATTTGCCTAAGAACATATTAACTTTATTTTCTTAGTAGTTGGACTTGTTAAGGCAGTGTCTAAGGACACTATTTAAGAGTTTACCAACTCAATAGGTGAATAGTTTTTCCCAAGTCAAATACCTTTGGTAGGTTTGATAAATGATGATGAGTGATCTATTAAAAACAACAATCACTAGCATATAGATGGCTTATATGTAGATGATGTGATTTGATTCTTTGTGTCTCTTTAGAAAATTGAAATGTGTTTTACTTTTTTTCTCCTATAAAATTGGGTCCACATTGAATGTCTTTAAATACCATGACGTAATGACATTTTAAGAAACATTTGTCAAGAGGACCCATAATGACAAGGAGAAGGGGGTAAGAAATTTTGAATTTGAATTTGAATAATTGAATTCCAAGTTTATTCTCATATGCCCCACTATTGAACCAAATCAATCTTAAGCCACAAGGAAACAAACCTTAGGGTAAAACGACAATTTCAAGCCAAGGAACAAATGTATGGATTAAATGTGAACTAAAGTATAATAACGGAGAGTAAATGCAAATGTATGGATTAAATGTGAACTAAAGTGTAATAATGAAGAATAAATATAAATGTACGGAAAATGGTACAAATAAAGATAAAACAAATGTAGATAAGAGTTAGACATGATCCAAACTCAACATAAGAATGTGCCACTTGTTAAAATATTATATTATTAAAGACATTCTCATCAAAATAGACACACAACTAAATGAAAAATGACATATATATTAATTTCACTATTACGAATATATAAAGAGTTATTATCCCTATCTTAACTTATTATTTTCATTATAAAATATGGTTCCAAATATTTCTACAAATCTCTCATACATTTTTCTTTTCGAAAGCCTTATATTATTTAATACATTAGTCAATATGAAAGTCACAAAAATTATAAATAATTACAAATAGTTTTGTCCAATTAAAAAACAAACAAACAATAAACATCTTACGAAGACATAAAATATTTTTTTAATAATAAATAAATGTCTTACATATTATTTGTATAAAAAATATTTTACACTATATTTTTTTTAATGGGTGACTTGAGTTGTGGGCCCACTCAATTTTACGTTACATCAATACTGGAGAAAGAAAATAATTGTGAGATGGGAAATAATGATTTAAATTGAATGCATACGTTATGATTTAAATTGAATGCATACGTACATACTTTATGGAAAGCTACTTTGATAAAGTGGTGAGAAATATTCGGATGCTCAATCAAATGATGTCGGCGAATATTCGGATGGTAAAGTATTTATTTCACATGGGTTAGGTATGACTTGTCAAAACTACCTATGGCTTTTGATTGTTATGTTTTTGGGAAGCACTAGGGTCCCAATTGCCCTAATTTTAGGCTTATGTTCACACTCTATTTGTGAAGTTTAGGTTGATATCAAGTTCCTTTTTATTACTAAAATATAGATTTGTAGCATGAAAGCTACACATTGGAATTGATTTTTAGCTTGGATTCAGAGACACATTGGAATTGAGGGAGGAGGTTATCAAGTACTACTCATTGTTTTTAAAATATTGGATGAAAACTGGAAAGAAAAGATTGCATAGTTCAATGGCTAAAGCTCCAAATTAGTCATTCAACTGCTACTCGAGTAGTAAAGTAGTTCTTGTTCGTAAATTAGACTTGAAAAAATAAGTTTTAAGATAGTATAAACCAAGCACACATATTAAGGGTGACAATAAAAAATAACATTAAGATTATCACTTTTTGATAGTGGGGGTGTTAGACCTGCTCTCCTATCTTGTTGACTTTGGAATGTATGTTCTTTATGTGTTTGTAATTATATTTTTTTTTAGTTTGTTTTTATTGTAAAGAGTTTTCTCAAATTTGAGAAGGTTTATATATTTTTTAAGTAATTAGGTCGAAGATAGGGAGGAGAGTCGAGTGGTTAGGTCAAATTATAAATTCTAACAACTTGTCTACCAAGTCATTTCCTTGACATCTTGAAAAATGAAACCAATAAGCTTTAAGATCTAAATAGTAAACTGTTCAAATCTAAGAGGTTTTCCTACAAGATTTGGGCTCCAAGAATAAATTCGCACAAGCTCAAACTTCCCACTCAACCTTGCAACTCAAAGTTGCAATCTAGACACAATTTGGCTTGGCCACTTGAATCTATAATTAGGCCTAACAACTCGACCTTCAATACTCGAGCTACATTTCATAATTTGCATTAAAACGTCAAACTTTAGAATTGGATTGTAGTTTACATCTTGTACCACCCACTCAAGATTCAGGTTCCAAGTCACAACCTACATCATGTACCACAATGTATTTTATTTGGTTTAAGATTATCTACAAAGGTTTTGAATTTATGGGGGAGAAAGACGACGAACTCAACCCACTTCCCTTGAGGATGTGAGAAATAAATCCATGTTATGGCACATCTTTAAGGAGGGTAGTATTAATCCTTACTTTGAGTTCCTATGTGGCTTTGATAATTTCCTTTCAAAATATTTTGCTACTTTTTGGAAGGATAAAAAATTTATGGTGGAGGTGTTAGCTTTCTGGTCTTAGAGGAAACCATTGGAGTTTCTCCTTAGTTAAACATTGATGGTAGGATGATCATTAAGTAGCAAAAAATGAGAGATAAGGAAAGAATTAACCAATTCCTAAAAGGTCACCCATATCTTTGGGATGAGGTTAGTAGAGTGTTAATGAATTACTACATAGTGGAGAGTAAGCTTAAGAGTGTTTTACATTATCATTTCCCACTCCTAAACCATCTCATGCATAATAAGATTGTTTTTTTTTTCTTTTTTCTAAGTCCCCTTGAGAGTTTAGTTAAGGATGTCATAATGGATAAATTTGGGAAGGCTTTACACTAATGTTTAATTTTTAGAATCTTCAAATTCCACCTTATTATGTGTCACTAGAATCATCTCATCCCTTTCATTTTTAATCCTATCTACTTTCTTCCACCATCCTTCTCAAAGATAAAGATGGGATTTCTAGTGATGTTCATAATCCCTCTTCCTCCAAGGGTAAGTAAAACTTTGTCAAGATTTTCCTTTCCACACTAAGCATAAATTGTCCTTTGAGGATGTGCCTAGTAAAGTGGTGATTGGTAACATTGGGCCTATGTTGGTAAAATTTTCACTAATCATTATGTCTCTAGTTGCCTTGATTTCTTTTCCATTTATCCCCTTTTAAAAGTGGCCTCCCAAACTCCTAAGGATAGTCCCACTAATATTTGTGTTCCTAAGATAAAGAGTAAAAACCCTAAATGTTAGTCCTTATCTATTGACAACAAAAAATCTAAGAGGTTAGTAGCCAATAAATTTTGTAGTTCTAAACCCTAAACCCTAAACCTCTAAAATGGAAGGCTATGCAAATGTCTAATAGGTTATTAGTTAGTAATTATACTCCTCTTATCAAGGGTCCTAGGGTGTAGGTGGTTGTTTCTATAGATAAAGTCCTTGATGTTAAAGAGGACAATGGTTACATAAATAAAAAGATTGAGGATTCTAGTTACTCTTTTGCTTCTATGGATGGGGAAGATGTTCACTTCTCTAATGAATTAGGTCCTAGATACTTTCTAAAAATGAATTCTCCTTATGAATTTGAGTCTTCTGACTTGAGGGATGGTTTAGAGACTAAAAATGAAGCAACTTTAGGCTTTGATGATGGTTTGGTGACTAGGGATGATGTCGAAGGTAAAGGAATTTAGGACAATATGATTGTTCGGGTACATCTATATTCTCATTATGCTCATAACATAAATTCTCTCAAGTAAATGCAATAAAGTATGGACAATTTGAAGGAAAGATAAACATGTGTTCAATTTTATTATTAAGGTGATGCATATGTTGGCTTCCTGTCTACACGTCATCCATAATTTTGTGAGGGAGTTCAATAAAATGCTAGAGGGAACCCTTGAATCCCTTGTTATGATTAAGGAAAGAAATAAATAACTTAAGAATGACTTATTTTCTTTCTTATTTGATGACTGGGGAAATGTATCACCCCCCATGGACATGTTATAACTAGCAGTTTCTTCATGTTTTTTGTTAGCTTTTTTTGTGTTGCTTTTATTTTCTATAGTATTTGTTTTTGGTTTGTTGTTTTCTAGTTTCGCTCTTTTTTAGTTTTCATTTTTTTTTGTACTATGGTTGTTACCTTAGTTTCCAATTTTCCAATATAAAAAACTATTACATAATTTTTAGAAGTAAATAATTATCAATAATGCACAAAAAATAACAAGTAGACAAACAATACATGAACACTATTTCTTTTAAAAAAATATTTCAAAGGGGAGGGAATCATAGTTTAGTTTATGTGATATTAATTTTCTAATTTTGGTATGAATTAATATTTACAATTCACCCTTCTCATCCTTGTATACCACTGATATGGTACATTCTACGACTTTTCACATTGATTCCACCTTTAATCTCATTCTTGGAGTAGATTAAGTATATTAATATGGATCTTTCCCTATCATTTGTAACTTTTGTTGTGAAAAAGAAATAAAATGGAACTAAGAGAGCGCACAAATTTGTTCTTGAGATATACAAGGTAATTATATTGATACTTTTCTTTCTATAAATATCATATATTTTGTTTTCAATGGTATGAGAAATTTAGCTTAATTATATTATGTAATTGTATCTCCTTAGAGAAATATTCCACTACTTAGGCTAAGAATACTTAGGAATCCCATGGTATTGATGTTATGGGATTTTAAACCATACTAATAATTTGATTTATTATCTTTCAAAGACTCCTAAAAAGTTTACATGTTTTTAAAATACTCTAATTGTTGGTTCATACTAAACACCTTCTTGGTGTTGTCTCACTAGACATATGATTTTAAGGTCTCTAAGCAAGCCTCTCTCAAGGTCCCTATCTTGGTTGATCTTCTGTGTGATTATTACTTTCTAGGATTCCTCGAGGAAAATTATCCAAGCTTTCAGGCATTTTATTTTTCATGGTATGGATTTGTTTTGTTTTATATATCTCCCTCATGGAAGGTTATATATTGAGGTAAACCTCACCTCTAACTTTAAGGAATCTACAAAGATTCAATTTTGGAAACTTCACTTTTCATTGAAAGTGAACTACACCAATATTTCTAATTCCTAATTTAGGTGTCAATACTTTGATCAAAAAGTAAATTACTATCCTTTATACCATATTTTACATCTAAAACTTCTACTAAAACCCTAACACCACTTGATAAGGATGAGGGTTGGAAATTTTGGGAGGTGAGAAACCTTAACATTTAAACCCATTAAACCTTGTGAGCTACCTATTTCAATCAAAACATAGTGTTTTATTTGAAATTTTCTCAATCCTCATAGAGGGCTCATTTTTAGCTAGAACATTTAATTCCTTCCTATCCAAGGTTGTTGATTTTCCTTTGGAAGCTTTTTCATGAGTACTCAACTATCTAAGCAGTTGTATAGCCCATTTCTTAACTATGATTACTCACTAAGGAGATAGTATAGGCATAAGAACTACTACTTCTTATCACTTGGTGATTATCTCTCACCAAACTAATGTTTTAAATGTGAGTGTTTTCAAATTTTAACAACATGATAATTAAAATATGTAATATTTTCATAGTCCATAATAGTGTTTAATAGTGATTTTGGATGTAAACTTTTTAGAAAATTTTAGTATCAATAAATATATAATAGTGTAAATAATGACGCTTTTGTATACAAACTATGTAGATATTCTTAGTATCACACTCTATGATCCATCATTAGGATGTAGAGAAAGAGGAGACTGATATCAAATTTTGGGTAATAATTTATCATTTTTTATTTATGATGATAACCAATTAGCTCTTCATGGAGTATACCTCCACATGAGATTGATTTATTGAAATTTTTTTGGCCTTACAAAAATCATTAAAAAAAATTGGTTCGCATGTCAAAGTCTCATTCTTTTGATATTATCTACCTTTAGGAATTAAAGTATGTTACTTTTTATCTTGATATTGCCTCAAAGATGTATGACCTATGCCTCATAGTTTACCACCTTTCATGAGGATGTATATGATGATGCATCCATTTTACTTTCCCCTCAATTATATTATTATGGTTAAAATTAATTTCCAATTTGTTAGTATTATCAATGTTTATGCACCTT
>VDFB02151281.1:0-14454 GCA_007258455.2 Sequoia sempervirens
GAGATGGAGGAGGTGATTGTCGGGTATAAGGGCCCAAAATGGACTTTGTAGCCAGAGGATGTGTGATGGTGGATGGAGGGACATAAGGACCCAAAATAGGTGGAGTAGATGAAGGATGGGAGATGGTGGATGGAAGGGCATAAGGACCCAAAATGGATGGAGTAGATGAAGGAGGAATATGGGTGGTTGTCTTGAGTTGATATGATGGAGGGGGGATGGTGGAAAATGATTTAGTGGAGTGATGGGAAGAGCCTATTATTCTTTTGGAGGAGGCTCGATGAGGATGTATAGATGTTGTACCAACATTTTTGGATTTCGAGTCTTGAGAGATATATCCAAGACCTTGTGTACCCAGATTTTCTTTGACATGGATGGGCTCTAAAATACCTTGCTAATGAAGGCCTAAACCTTTTCCTTGATAGTTCATTCTCTTGAGCATTCATTCTATGGTAGGATGCTTGTTACTTTGGAAGAATGATACGAGTCCATTATTAGGTGGAGGAGGATGAGTGGTGTATATGCTCAGTTCCTCGTCTGCAAGGAAACCACTATGGACGAATGTGAGAGTACCAAGGGAATATAAAAGTGGTGTGGGGATAGTAAGGTTAGGTGGAAATGGAGGATCATGAGGTGGAGATGATGGGATAACAACATCTTGATTGGGAAGAGTGAGTGGTAAGGGATCAAGAGAGAGATTAGGTGATATGATAGGATCTAGATTTGTTGCGGTAGGTGATAAGGGCTCATGAGATGGAGCGATTGGAGCTTGAGTGTCAAGGGAATCATGGGATGGAGTGGATGGGGGATTGTGATCTTGAGGTGGACTAGATGGGATGGTAGGTGTAGACATCTAAATTTATCACTTCATATATGATTAATTTACCACCTTCCATCTATCATGTGTATTTATTAAATTAATATTATACCTTTGGCCTCATAACGGTAAAGTATTTAATTTAATAATTAATACTCTATCTTTCACCTTATTCCTCTCTAAATTAAATAAATACGCTAATTTATTTAATTTAGTCATTTTTCACCTTTTTGATTTAAAATCAATTTAAAATTTCTCACTTTCTCTCTCCTTGTCACATCTTCCATAACCTTGCTCTAATATGAATTAATTTAATTAATTCATGATTATGATGTGCATTCTCTTAATCAGAGATTAATGTCACATCCTCCTACATTTGCCACTTGCCTCTAATCTTCCATTAATTAGCCTAATCCAATGTTTGCACAACCTTAACCAAGGTCATTAGCTATTTCTAGCACCACTTTTTGGTCAATTCTTCCATTTTTCCTTTTTGGATATTGACTCTCCTTCCCATGAGAATTTTTAATTTTCATTTATTTATCCCATGTCTCTCTCCTCCTATGTGAATTTTTAATTCACATTTCTCTCCAAGGCTTCTAGAACCTTGGACTTGTCCTAATCTCCACATCTTGGTAACCTGGACTTGTCTAATCTCCACATGTGACCAAGTCCCACCTTTTTGGAGCCCACCTTTTACCCTCTAGATCATCCTAGGAATGTGAATTTAATTCACATTTATCCCCCCAACCACCTTTCCTTTTCCCATGTAGATTTTTGAGGAATTCTAAAATTCCTCAAAAGTCCCTTTCACTCCCACTTGGGGGGACAAGAAATCCTTTTTTGTGGAAATCCTCTCATCCCCCAAGGTGCATGTCCTTTTCCACCTCATGTACCTTTTTGACAACTCATTTCCATCTCATCCACCCTTGGCCACTTCACCTTCCACATGTCAAGATGTGAGGGCTTGTGGGTTCTCAACCCACCATAGCCCTTCATCTTGACATGATGAATCAATCTTGACCATTGGTCTCTAAAAAGATTCAAGATCCTCTATCATCACCCCTCCTCAAGGGTATTTTAGAGTACTTTCGACAACTTCACATGCTGCCCATTTGCCTTCCCAAACACTTGGGCACCCTTATGTTGCTGATTGCCTTCTCAAACACTTTTGCATTCTCATAACTACATGTCAATTTGAATCCTCAATCATTTACCATCATCTAGCTATCTTTTTAATCATTTGCACCTCTAATCTTGCATTTAGACATTCAAGCAATCATCTAAGGAGCACACAACCAATCCAAGCAAGGGCCAATCAAGAGGTATCAACACCAAGGGAGGTAAAACTGTTTGTGTTTCATTTTATTTACATTCATTTTCGTTGTACCACTCTTTTGGCTAATCTTGAGGTGTCCTTGGTATTTTGTGTCATTTCCGCGTTTCTTAGTTATTTTGCATTTAAAATGGTAGAAATTCTAAGTATCTGATAGGATCTTGATTTGGAGAAGGGGATATGTTGGTATGCTTTGGATCAGGCTCTTGGCATGACTCATCATGTGTGAGAGGCATGATAATGGAGTGTTGGAGAGACTCTTCAAGTGGGGAAGGTGGAAGGATGGAGGATTCATGAAGTTCATGGGAATGGATTTTGGTGGGAGGAGTGGATTGGATTTGCATGTCTTCGATTGATTGGGTGGACCTAGGCATATGATATGGTGATGGGGTTTGGTTATCTTCGTTGGGTTTGACGGATCTTAGAGGAGGATATGGGGGTTGAATGGATTAAGTGGGTTTGATGGTTTCAATGGTTTGAGTGGTGCTAGGGGTGGGAACAGTAATGATAGGTTGGGGATGGAGAAGGATTCATCACTAGTGACCATATATGGGGGAGTGGGGCAGCATGGTTCCATGACTTCAAGATGTGGAGTTGGGGATGTATTCTTTGTCATGAGTCCTTGGACAACTTCTGGAGTGAGAATCGTGCATATTCTAGGCTTAGCTAGGGTGATGGGAATAGACGAAGGATTATGTGTCAATGGAGGACTAGGATTATGGATTGGTGGACTAGGATTAGATAGAGGAATGGGATTGGATGGAAGACTAAGAGTAGGTGGAGGATTAGGATTAGTGGGGGGGTCAAGATTAGATGGAGGGTTAAGGTAGGGATATTGGGATGGTGAACTAGAATAGGAAGACGTGGATGGTGGATTGATGTTAGAGGAAGTAGATGGAGAATTAAGATAGGAATATTGGGATGATGGATTAGGACAAGAGGATGTGGGTGGTGGATTGCAATAAAGGTATTGGGATGGTGGATTAGGACAGGAAGATTGAGATGGCAGATTGAGATAGAAGGACGTGGATGATGGATTAGGATAGGAAGATGTGGATGCTGGATTAGGATAGGTTGATGGGGGTGTAGGATTAAGATAAAAAGGTGTGGATGTTGGATTAGGATGGGAAGACTAGTAAGGAGGATTAGGACAAGGGGACATGGATGGGGGGTTGTAATAGGAGTATTGAGACGGTAGATTATGATGGGAAGATTGGGATGGTAGATTGGGATAAGAGGATGTGGGTGTTGGATAAGAGAAAGATATAGATGAAGGATATGATGAATATGCAGATGGGGAAGATAATGGATATCCTTTGTTAGAGGTAGCATAAGGAGCGGTATTAGGCATGGATGAAGACGTAATAGGATAGCTCGGGGGAGTGATTGGATTTTGGAAAGCGGTTGGGGAAATATTACTAGAAATGATAACATCAAGGGGATCTATGTCATATACCTCTTGATCAACAAGAATTTTGTTACCGTCGTCAATGTAAGTAGGATTCCCCTTGACTACTATTTTTGGTTGCATTGATGGAGGATAAGAATTCATGATGTTGGATGGGATGGATACGGATTGAAAAGATGAGAATGATCAATTAGAAGGAAAGAAGAGATGATGAAAAGATAAATAGGATAGATTTGAGGAAGATGAAAGAAAGAGATCTTAAGATTTGTTTCAATATCAAAAGATCTAGGATGGAAATGGACTAAAGCTCAAATTGGGATTTAGGTCAAGCTCAGATTGGGAATGGTAATAAAACTCATATTAGGATGATTGGATAGGGATGTAATTGGATTAGACTAGATAAGATTGACTAATGAGATGATTGATAAGATTAGATGACAAATTATATAGGATGGTGAAAGAGATTCTAAACCAAGTTCAGAGATCACCCTAGGTGACTTAAGGTATTGATTGATCAGATTAAAGGACAAATAGATGATTACGACACCGAATCCACCTCAAGATGGAAGTGAATTGATTGGGACGAAGATGATAACTGACTCAAGACAAGTGACAATCTTGAGCAAATGTGGATGATTGTCGATAAGATTTTGACACCTAAGCCAATTCAGATAATAACTTCAAATCAAACAAAGTTTAGGGGATTCATATCGAGAAAATGATGATGGATATGTAATCTAGAGTCATTCTAAGATGTGTCTATTTGACTTAGATGATGAACAGATGACTTGTAGATGACTGGTGGGCAAGGTTGCTCAACTAGAGGGAAAGGTCGCCTATGTGGAGGGCAAGGTTTCCTTTCTAAAGTTTAAGGTCGCCTATCTGGAGGGCAAGGTTTCCTAACTAGAGGGAAAGGTTTCCTATGTGGAGGGCAAGGTCGCCTATCTGGAGGGCAAGGTTTCCTAACTAGAGGGAAAGGTTTCCTATGTGGAGGGCAAGGTCGCCTATCTGGAGTTCAAGGCCGCCTATCTGGAGGGCAAGGTCACCTATCTGGAGGACAAGGTCGCCTAATTAGAGGGAAAGGTCACCTATCTGGAGGGAAAGGTCACCTATTCAGTGAAGGATGGATGATTTTGACATGAATAGACTATGAAATGACTTAAACAAAAGGCAAGGTCGCCCCTTTGGACAATAGGGTCACCTCAGAACGGTCAAATGGACTATCAGAACGAGCAAATGGACACTTGGAACATGCAAATGAATGCTCAAAATAGGGAAACGAATGCTCAAAACAAGTGAATGGACCGGTGGATTGATTGAACATAAGGCGGGACAGATGAACGAACTAACGAGAAGGATGAACAAACTGACGAGACAGATGAACGCATTGACGAGATAGATGAATGAACTGATGAGAGGGTAAGGTCTCCCAACTGAAGGGCAAGGTTGCCCAACTGAAGGGCAAGGTTGCCCCCATTGAGGGAAAGGTCACCCTTATTAAGGGAAAGGTCGCCCAACTGAAGGGAAAGGTTGCCCTTGTTGAGGGCAAGGTCACCCCTGTCAGCAGACCTAGACTTAACTTGGATGAAAATAGTTACGGTAAAGGACCAAAAACACAACAAACAACAAGTAAAAGGTAAGGTTGACTTGACTAAACATAAATTCACTGGTTTTGCATAGAAAAGACAGTTCAAGTAGCATAATCCTAAGATTAGTAAGATGGGTATGACCAACATGGTCCTCTAACTAGGCTAAACAAGGCAAACTAGGAAGTCCTCGATATACACATGGTACGTGAGGAACAACCATGAACACTAGCCCATCACAAGCGTGGGTCAGAAACCCCAATGAGGTACTGGAAACTTGACCCAACTCTTCACGTTTTATCTAGGTATCACCCTAGCTTAGACACTTTGCCAAACACGACGTGACTAAATTGGGGTACAACTTTGGCTCTCTCCCATTTATATACCTCATTGGTATACGTGGTTGGGATTTTCCCTTGGGGTGATGAAATCCCCAAGTAGGTCCTGCTAGAAAGAGAACACTAAATGGTTTCGGCTAGTCCCCAGGCTCACACGAAGTGCAAGGGGAAAACTTGAACGATCTAGTGCCTCTTAGGTAACACAAAGGACTAAGTGAGCTACAATTTCTCTTCACCCAAGATCACCAAATGGCGCAAGGGGATTGGATACATCAATAGCCCACTTTCAAGCAAAGCACACAAATATATTGACTCCCCTTAATTATATCTATATGCCTAACTAATATGCAAAAAAGAACAAACAAACACTAACTAAGAAACTTGGCCCATTCGTCCTGCAAAAAATACATTATTAGTTTAACCTCTGGTCTTGGAAAAACGTGAAACAACTACACAAACATTACTTAAGATAAGCACATTCACCAACAAGACAGGTTAGGGGGTCAATACTAAGAAAAATAGCAAGAAATGAACCTTGGAAATGAACTTCAAGTAACTATTTTTACCTCAGTCACCTCTGCCTAGGGAAGAATCACCCCTGTTGAGGGCAAGGTCGCTTGTCTTGAGGGCAAGGTAGCCTGTTTAGGAAATAGTGAGTAGATTTTTTCTGTTTCATAGATGGGCGATTCTGTAAGGCAGAATCACCTCTGTTGAGGGAAAGGTCACCCAACTGGGGGTAGGGTCACCCAACTAAGGGTAGGGTCACTCCTGTTAAGGGCAAGGTCGCCCCTGTCAGTTGCAAAGTTGCCTTTGTGTAATCTAAACTTGCAAAATTTCAAACAACAGAAAATGTGAAAATACCAGACCCATTTGTGGGTCCCACCAGGCATGCTAGAAATGTAATGCAGTGTTATTTACCAAACCTAAAAAATGCAAAAACAAATAAATGCAAAGGAGAAATAACACAACACCACCTCAAGATTAGCCTAAGTTGAACTTAAACAAATGAAAAAGAAAATAACGATTATACCTCTATTCAAGTTGATCTTTTTGGTTGGCCCTTTGATGAAGATTTGATGTGTGCTCTTTGATGGAACAAGTGGATGCAAAATGATGAGGATGCAATGAGGATTCAAATGATTCAAATGGGTATGTGATAAGATGAACAAAATGAGTGCAAGATGAGCTTGAGGATTCAACAATGGAGGATGAAAATACTTGAACGAGAATATGAGATTGCTTGAGTTGTGTGTTGAAAGTTGGAGAGCTTGAATTGTGAATATGAATGAATGAATTGAATGAGAGAAAATCTTCCATTTTAAGGGAATAGTCTCTAGAGGAATTAATGGCTAGGATTTAGCCAACATGGGCAAGATGGAGGGCTATGGTGAGTTGATGACTCACAAGCCCTCACATCTCGCCATGTGGAAGGGGAGGTGGCAAAAGGATAGATGATGTGGGGAGAGGACATGTAAGGTGGAGGTACTTGCAAGTACCTTGGGATTAGGGGAATATTTCCTCAAAAAAGAAGTTCTTGTCTCTATATAAGGATAATGGTGATAAGCGAGGAATTTTAGAAAGTCATCTTTTATTATCACGGGGATGAGAGAAGTTGTTGGGGGAATAAATGTGAATTTTAAATTCACATGATTGGGGAGTACCTTGGGGATAAAACAAGGTCCTCATAAAGGAGGTCCTTGTCCCATGTGACTCATGTTACCTATGGAGGAATTTAGAATTTTCCAACAACTTACATAGAGAAGAGAAATGCATTGAATGAATAAATTTTTAATTCACATGGGAAGAGGTCAATACTTAAAAGGGAAAACACTTATGAAAAATTGACTTGAAGGACATACTAAAGATGACATGTGATTAGATTAATGTTGTGCAAACAGGGGATTAAAAATATTAATAAAGGATTAGAGACAAGTGGCCAAATATGAAGGATGTGACATTAATCCCGATTAAGGGTGTGCACATCCTAATCATGGATTAATTAAATTAATCTAGATTAGAAGAAGATTATGGAGAATGTGACAAGGAGAGAGAAAAAAAAGAATTTAAAATTGATTTAAATTCAAAAATGCTAAATGACTAAATTAAATAAATTGATATATTTATTTAATTTAAAGAAGAAGGATGAAAGGTAAAGTAAATTAAATACTTTAGAAATCTTAGGCAGATGAGAAATATTAATTAAATAAATCATTTAATTAATATCGATGGAATATAAAATAAATGAATAAAGGGGACAAATTTGACCATATGAGAGTGGACAAATTTGGATGTCTACAATAACAATTCATTTGGTGCACTAAAATGAATCTAGATCTACACAAGCATTCTAGGAGCATATGCATGTTTGAAGATTGTTGTCTCTAATCATTTTCTTAAGTTTTACAAGGGTTGGCCTACATGATAAGTGTCCCCTTACAACACTGACGACAATCCTCAATGATTTTTTTAAATATTGTCAATCCAATAAATTAGAGAAGGTAAAAGAATTAGAGGTGTCATACAAAACATAAAGCAAAGTTACATAAAATATAAAATCAAGCTTACAAGTATAAGACATTATATTTTGATTCCGAAACATAATATATAAAGAAACATTTCATTCAAATCTTAAGAAATATTAAATTTTTACAACATACCACACTTTATACACGTTTTAATCACAAAATTAAATACATTTATTTTCTATTTACTTTCAATATTTAATTGTTACAATATTTAAAAAACTAACAAGCCACAACTATAACTTATCAAATCTAAAGTAATCTGTAATTTTTTAAAATCTTATTAAATATAATCTAGATCATCCTTAAAGGAAAGGATTAGATGTGCTTACTCTTACATCAACTTTTAAGAGTCCAAACTCTACCAAACACTCTTACTCATAATAAAATTTTGCAGAAAGTTTATGTACGGTACATAAACCTTTTATTTTAAGGTTTCTTTTTATAGAAGAGTACAAACTCTAGTCTTTAGAAGCAAACCCAAATTTTTAACTTGTGGAAGAGGAAACCCGAGCATCGAGGCACTTTTATGGGATAACCACTTACTTCAACTAACCAAGTCTTGGCCAATGGGATCTTGAGATATTATTAAAAAATTAAAATATTAAGGTGCCACATGGAGGTGCCATGTGGCAATCACCACCTCCCTAACATGCTCTCTACTCAAGAATGGTATAACGTGTAGAGTCCAAAGGCCTCAGCCAACCAATTATCTTGAGCATTAAACAAAGGTGGCATCTTCCCCCTTCAACTCCAAGAAGAAAACAATAAATATGTGAAATTCACCTTGACGGCCAAGTCCACACTCCCCGCGCGCCTATACAAGCTCCATATATTTGATGTGATTTGCTACCCAAGTTTTCGTTCTTTATTTCGCCTTAATCATTGCTTCTCAGAAGCAACAATAATCTGCCAAAATCATTCATACCCATTTCTTATCCTTAATCTTCAGGCTTTCGGTTGTTAAGTTTTCACTCATCATGACTTCTCCTAGCAAGCGCAGAGATATGGATGTCATGAAGCTGTAAGTCTTGGTCTCGATGTGGGTTCTTTTTAATTGGTTGTTTGATTAGGGGGCGTGATATTGGTTTATTTTGGTTCGAATTTTTTCGTGGGTGTGTTGTAGATTGGCTTCCCATGGGGTTAATTTTAGAAAAGATGATATCTTTGCTTCAAAATTGGGTTATCAATCATAGATTTACAGTCTAAAACTGTACTTTCCTGTTTCTCTGTTTACCAGCATGATGACGGACTATAAAGTGGAGATGATAAACGATGGAATCAATGAGTTCCATGTCCTATTCAATGGACCTCCAGATAGTATGTAAAAAGTCCCTTCGTTAATTTCTCATTTCATTTGATTCTGCATAGTTCTCTCTCTCACACACAGATCTTTATTTGGATAGAGGCAGATGAACATATATGCGTTTGTTTTTTTTCTCTTTTTTTGGTAGATTGTTGAGTTATGGCTGTTCCTGAACGTCCCTTGTTGGGTATATTTTGTGAGTGAGAAATTAGACCTGTATAGGATGAATGAAATTTGTTTCCAGCCCCTTTTGCACCTTTATCTTGGTTTATATCATTTGGTTAGGACCTAATCATTGCAGTGTATTTATTTTTTTGAAGTTTTTTCTTCAACTGTTCTTGGTTACCAGGGATTTACTGATTTGTTTTTATTTTTAATTTAAAATATATTGTTTTCCAACGATCCTTTATACATCGAATTAGCATACTTTTAGTCTCTGCATTATCAAGAAACTTGCTATTGGGTGTCTCCATTTCTTGTGATTTAGGGATCATCCTACCTGGTGTTTTTTGAAAAAGTTAGGAATACTTTATTTGACAATATTTTTCACACATCATGACTCGCGACAACACTTTTTGATCCCTGCCTTATGAAGGGGTCTTGTCTTGTGTTTTTTTGATTGCCTGGTCCGGTGTTGTTTTTCAATTGAAAATCACTTTTCTATACACAATTTTTAAGTATACTCTAATTATTGTATCATAAAGGGGCTTGTTGTTGGATGTGTCCATGCCTTTGATTTGAGGTTTGTTCTATTTGATATTGCTTTTTAATTGAAAACATCTTATTTTAACATCATCACAGCAAGCTTTTAATCTCTACATTATTGCAGGGCTCAATGTTCCAAGCCTTAATGTTTATGATTTGTGGATTGCTTGGCCTGATGAATGTCTTTAAATAGGAAAACACCTAATTTTTACAGCATCCATGCTAACATCCGTATTAACAAGGCGCTTGCTGCTGGGTGTCTCTCTGTACTATGATGTCTGGATTGCCTTGCCTGGTCGCTGTTTTCTAATTGAATAATACCTTTTCTTACACAAACTTTTAACCATAAACATCTTTTAGACCGAGTCTGAACCTGGATCATCACGATGGTACGGGCTCCAGCTTGCTATGTGGTTGTTACCATTATCACATTCATTATTCTGAGCTATTTATCCATGTGGCATACACCATATCGGGATTTCATTTGACATCAGTACTTTCTCTCTAACATCATTTATAATTACTCTTTCAAATCTCTTTCCTATAGTTAAGAGGAGTATTTTCATCCTTTATTTTATTCTTCTGCTTGGCTTTCTGGTAGAAGTCCATAATTTTTCATCTTATAAAGAGTGCTTTCTGTTGAGAGAATCCATAATCTAGTCTGTAGTTTTGGTAAAAGCATTGCTCCATAGAATGTTAGAAAACTTATGGAACGGAATTGACAAGGCGATGCATTTTGGCTATATCAGCAAGGGAGAATTTTAAAGAAATCTGACATCCAAAATGAAAAAAACATGAGAGGAATGTGATGTAGTCGGCTGGGGGCATTTTATGAGAATGGGACCCCTTGAATGCAAGGAATGAGAGCAGAATGCCACTATCATAGAAAACCTTAATACTTCTTTGGTGCATCTCGTTAGTTAATTTAAATTAATATAACCTGAACCCTAAAATTGAAGATGATATAGTATCTTATCTATTTGAATTGATGAAGAAGATTGCAGTCTTCTTAATCAATTAACAAACATTTCCAATATAATAATAACATGTGATAGAATGTTTCAGGACATGAACACACAAAAAGGACACTGTGTGACAACTTTAGTCAAGCATATAGATGCCGTGCATGTCTGAATCTGTAGAGAGCTTTCACAGAGGACTGCCTTTACAAAGTGTGGCTGGTACAATACAGGGTTGGGTATTTGTATTGTAAGAAACTTTGCTGAAACAGTTCATCTTATTTGATCCCAAATATCCATCTTATTTGTTTGAATTTTGTTCCATGAGCTAGAAGACTCAGGGAGCAGCTGCTCCTGCTGGCTAAGAGTTATCTTTAGCCCTAGAAAATAAAATTATATGTTTGATTGATAAGCATGGGCCATATGCTTAATTTTAAATTGTGATTGGATACAACAGGTAATTTTCCAACTCAAGTTGGCTACTGCTGTCCTTGAATTGTGTAATTTCTATCTTCCTAAGGCCTGGGGTCCATGCGGATATATGGGAGTAGCGTGAATTTTGACCTGTAATTAGGCCGATCATACCAGTTTCTAATTTATTAATAAAAGTCTTAATTTATGACTGATAATATTTAGTTTACCAAAAGATGAACTATCAAGCATGGAAATAGCATGAACATGCCACATAAACAAGTATGACACAAGGTATGCTCTGGAAAACCCACTGGGAGTGAAAACTCTGGTGATTTTGGGCTGTGCCTCCTTTGGTCACCAAAAATCAGCAAAATTACAAGCCAAGATCTTCTTTGGAGCCTCGGAGATCACTGTGGATAGCAATCAACACCTCTAAAATTAATCTTCAGCTTTCTCTGCTCTACAATGCTATTCAAACATCACACAACACTTCCTGCACTAAGCTTCAGTAGCTATTGCAATTCGAGATGCCAATATATCAGCAAAAAATGCTTTTTTATGTATACGTTTGGTTACCATAAGACTTTAAAGTGATCTTCCATCTCAATGATTGGACAATAGAATGTCTCGGCTTCCAGTAGTTGTCATTTTGGGTAGAATCAGCAGCTAACAATTTTGTCAGTTTGGCCAAATCTAGTTTTGGCAGATTTATTAGCTGCCAAATCTTCGTGTCACTGTTTTTACAAGCTGAAAATGGCAATGGGATCTCTGTCATTCCCAGGACCTCCATTATGTCTCTCTTCCTGCTTTGTCTCTGTCTGCTACTTCATTCTTGGTCTTCGTCTTTCAAAGGTTAGCATGTATGTCTTAAGTCTCCAAACATGTCAACTGAATAGTAACTGATCCACTTCGGGTCACTTTTGAATGAATTGACATGTATCTAGAATATGTTGGATTTATAATTGATATAGGTCTTGAAGCAGCTCCTTTTTGCTATCAAAGATTTACTACTGTGGTTATTGGATGGCAGTATCAACTAAGAAGATAAGTGGAAAAAGTTTAAAATATTTAAATGATGAGGGCATTGAGTGCTCCAAATATAAATTCAACTGAAATGCTTCTATCTGTTAGGAAATGTTTTTGGGACTGCCATTGCCGATATGAACTTTAGGCCCTGCAGAAAACGCTAGTAGGAATCCTTCTTTGAACCTTATCTCATTTTGCCTGATGAATTCATGTAATATACATTTTTAAAAGAAATCAAATTGGCATATAATTTGGTGAAGGAAACATTATCTTTGCTCATAAAAATGGAGTTGAAGGTAGATTTATCATTGCCTGTGTATTTGATCTCTTTGTACTCAGTAAAAGTACTAGGGAGAATGATAGCAGAAGTATTTTCTTTTCCGGTATGTGTCTTAAGGGGTCAATTCTTTTATGTTAAAGGTTATTCATTTCAAATAATATCTAGTGGAGAAGTGCACTCCAAACTTCATATTGAATTATATGGTATTCTTGAATATCTATAAAAGGGTTTATTCTCTTATGTTGATGATTACTTGGGTTGCATGTAGTTTCCTTGTGATTTCTCTCTTTTGGAGCCGCGCTTTCTTTATCTTGGGTAGCAGTGTTGCATTTACTATCATCACATTTTATATTGTTGCCATCAATTATTCTGCACATTACATTTGTTAGTATTTGACATTCTGTCATAATTACAACAAGTTTTAAATTTTGTACGACAATTTTTTTTTTCTTAGCCTGTGGTTCCAGTGGTGGCAGGATTTAACTTTGGTGCCCATCAAACATTGTTTTTGTGCTGGCTGCTGTTCAAAAATGCCCTTCATACCTTGTGTTGGGTTTTGGGGATGGCAAAATTTTTAGGGAGTGTGGGGGGACAGTAAAAATTATCGTTTTTTAGTTAGAAGATTATAGGGGTTCTATAGGTTCCCTATTCCTGCTTTAAACCATAATAAACAGTATTACAAAATCAAACTGTTACCACAACCTACACAGACATTATGAGAAAATGCAAGAAAACAGCATGCCGTAATAGGCTACACAAGTCTAAAAGCAAAACTATACATCAGCCAATATCAAAATTCTCATAAATAGAACTAAAGGCAAAGAGTATGGACACCATTAAGCAAACCAACAACCTACTAAAAAACTAACAACAAGCTAAACCAAACAACCCTATACCAGTGGAAAACCATTAACCCCACCATGACTGCTACCAACATCCACAGGTGATGAAGAAACTATAATTCTGCCATTCCCCAGTGCTCCACACCAGCATCTTGAGGGAAAGGCTTCCATTGGTTATAAGTCCCTATTAGAAAGCTTAGAGTTGGAGACATTCACCAGTTTTACCATCAAAATTTGTGTAATGTCCCTTTTTGGGAAATTACTGATTTTATGCCTGCAAACAATATTAATCACTAAAGTAAAAACTGTAATAAGTAACATGAACTTATGATAATATCCAAATTCCATACATCAAGGCATCATAATATTTAGATCAATAAATCATAACATCACTAATATTTGGATCAATGCATTACAACATATTCCTTGCAGCCAATCACATCATGAATTTCTTGGAAATGTTTGCAAACTGGCAATTCTCAAGGCTGGCCGTCCTTGATTTGCCAAGAGCATAGAAGGTTGGTCACCCTCCCAGCCCTCAGTCCACCTTGGAGGCTGGCCATCCTCCTTGATCAAGTCCAAAAGCATGGAAGGCTGGTTGTCCATTCCACCTCTTGGCCCACGAACAAGGAAGGCTGGCCATCCATTCCATCTCTGGGTGGCGCACCTGATAAGAGCATGAAGGCTGGTTGTCCTTTCACCTCTCGTGAACTCGGAAGGCTGGCTGTCCTTCCTATTTGCAAGACACTTTACAAATTCAAGACATGATTTCTCAAGGAATTTGCTCGAATACTTCTAATAGAATACATCTTTGATGAAATGATAATTTTATTCTTAGATTGCTGCCACCAATTATATTTCTGAATATTATTAATTGCTGTTCTCAATTTCTATTCCAAATTTATGTCTTAGTTTTCT
>VDFB02151282.1:0-11338 GCA_007258455.2 Sequoia sempervirens
AGCTTTACCAGGCATGCTATCTCTTGCTTTTACATGCTCTAGTATTATGATATAATTCTGAATCATATTCTTGACTGAAAAGAAATGTGTCTGAAAACTGGTTTACTTTGGAATAAATAAGAAAGAAGTAAAGATTGTCAGCATAAATAAAATAGAATTTATAATGCATGTAATCTTTTATTGGTTTCTGTTTTCATTAGTGTACGATTTACACTTGTCAAAGGATAGGAAACTACATAAATTGAATTGATTCCATATACGGAGTATATACTTATAATTAGTTACTAAATATTAGGAATGTATCGTGAACATTATAAGAGTTACAAGTTACAACTAGATACTAAATAACTTAGTCAAGTTATTGTATTCCTAGGATGAGAATATCCTGAATTAAGGCGTTGGTTGTAGGATCTTGTTAAAATGTTCATCATTCCAGTAGTTAGATTGTTGTAGGAAGTCTAGGGTACGGACTACCCCGATAGACCAACCTACACGTAGAATAAGATAGCCTCAAGTCAAGTTGAACCTGGCTAGTGAATGTGACATATGACCTATGTTCTTCATTGAACGTAAAACACTTTGGCCAAAGTAGTGTAAGGAACCATTTAGATGTAGTACTAACTGTCAATTCACCGTGATCCCGAATTACATCCTAGTTTGAGAATTGCCGGTTGCACGAAAGCTAGCTTTGTAGGATCACAGCACTATGTCCAGTTGGTAGTCATTAAAGGTTACCCAACCAATCTCTTCTTCGAAGGGAGGGTCGTTCATTGCAAAATGATCGTGCGGGGGACCGCATTATATGTCCGTGGTTGGCGGAAAAGCGCCCAAGTGATGTTTCTCCTCCTCAACACCCGGCTGATGATCCAAGACTTGACAGGACGAACTCCTGGACCTTCTTACTTCTATTGGTGCCAAAAGCCTACGGGCTATGTATGTATATTATTCTTTTTACTTTGTAATTTCATTTGGAATGAAATAGTTAAAAGTTGCAAAAGATGTATCTTGTTTATGTTTTTGAAAATAAAAATTTTATCATTATGATATTGTTCTTACTTATTGTGACTGAATTTTAAGGTTTTAAATTTATCGTACAAGTGTGTTCGTTACAGCAACGTTGTTCAAGTCATAATGGACAACACCCTGAATTGTAGAGTTGTTGGGTTATTGGTTGAGGAACGACTCACATATCTTTTGGAAACCTTGTACAATCCACTCACTCAATCTTATGCTACAAAAGATTGGGAATAAAATTGATTGGATCAAAGAGTTATGCAAAGGCTAAGGACATCCAAATGTTCATCACCAACCACCACATGCCTCAAGGAATTTTTAGATCATTTTCAAAATTGGAGCTACTAAAGATAAGTGAAGGATAAAAATTTTACATTTTCATAGTTTGATCATGTATTCTAATTCTTCTTAAAGATTTATTTAAAATTTTAAATTTTTTTTTTTAATTTGTAATAGGTTGCAGAGACTCGTTTTGCCTCTTAACACAATCATCTTGAGACAACTTGTGAAAGTTAGAGAGGCACTTTCTAGCATGGTGATTAGCCAAAACCGGTCTAAAAGGAGGCAAAGCGGCACTAAAAGGCCAACAAAAATTAAGCAGATGATATTACATGACTCATGGTGGGATCTTGTGGAGTATCTCCTTAGTTTCACGGAGCCCATTTTGAGTATGATTCGCTATACTAACATGGATAAGCCATGCATCGGAGATATATATGATGGCATCAACTCAATGATTCAAAAGATGAAATGCACCATAAATGCAAAAGAGCAAGACCCTGAAGAGACTTTCTTCAAACAAGCGCATGCAATTGTTTTAGAAAGATGGAACAAAATGACCACTCCATTACATCTTCTTGCCTTTACATTGTCTCGAAAATACTACAGTAGTCAGATTCTTTCTATGCCAGGAAGGCTTCCCCCATATAGAGATTTTGGGGTGGCTAAAGGGTACAAGGCAGCATTCATTACTCTTCCCTGAACCTGAATTGTGAGATATAGTCACGAGTGAGTTCATTGATTTTGTGCACTCAAATGGTCAATATTGAGACTCTTCGTGATAGGTTCTTAAAGGATGATCATAGTTGGTGGTACTTCCATGGCCAATACTTCCAACATCTGCAGCCCCTCGTAATCAAAATTTTATCACAAGTTTAATAAATTTTCATATTTTAGTTTCTAAAGATTCATAGTTTTTTATTTATTTTTTTATAATGTATAACTTTAATTGCTTACTTGTCTTCACAGGTTCCTAGTGCATCTGCATCTGAGAGGAATTGGAGCACATATTCTTTCATCCACTCAATAAAGCACAATAAATTGCAATCAAAAAGAGCGGAGAACTTAGTATATGTGCATTCCAACTTGCATCTCCTTTCACACAAACAACATGACTACAAGGAAGGGGAAACGAAGTTGTGGGATATAGAGCCAAAGCATACTGACTTGGATGCTTCCACTTCCCACCATATTGCATATGAGGATTTTGATAGCCAGCATATGATTTTTACATGTTTTTTGTATGAACGAACTCAAACCCCAAAAAAAAAAAAAATAGCTAAACCCGCGAACCGAACCCCCGAACCTGAAACGGCAACTTAGTTGCAGAGTATCATGAATTGTTGTTCAAATGCAGAAAAGTAAAGATGAAAATAATGAGTCTGCCATTTTATACTTGTATTTTCCTGACACTATATGAATACTATTATAACCAAGATAAATGACATAATTTTTGGAACAAAATACCAAAACCAACAAGCATACATGGAAATCTATCTATTCAATCCAGAATGGATGAAATGAATCTTCAACTACCGATTGCATTGGTCTCGCAGGCTTAGGAATTTCCTTGGTCAAATGAGAGTATGTCCTCATGGGTTAGGGGTTGAAACAGTTGTGATGAGACACAACAGTCTCTGTGAAGACTTGTAGATCTGAATTTGAGGTATTGGCTGCTAGTTTACATTCTCACCAAGATTGCAATCTAGACACACAATTCCACACTGCTGACAGCCTTTTATTAAAAGAAAAAGTTAAAAAAGACCATGCAAATGATCACTAAAGACAAAGTTATTAAACTATGTTACTAGATCCTGCATGTGCCTGGTCAGATCCCAGTTGGCGCTTCTTCTTTTTTTTTTTTTTTTGCTTTTTTTAATCATTTTAGTCAATTGATTTGATTGTGTGCCCAAATGAACCCTAATATTATTTTGTCCTAGTTGTTGGACAAATCTTCCACAAATCCTAGTAGTTGATTTTATTTGACCTAGCCATGGACTGATGAAACCATATTTGCAAGTTTAAGAAAATCCAAAGATGAAGTGATTAAAAAACTGCCTTCAAACCCTAGTTATGAGTTGTATACGCCCAAGTTGTGACCTACAAAAAATCAAAACAGTTGGCCAAAACCCTAGCCGTCGAACCTGTGCTAGGTGTGCAAGAATAATAAAAAGAACTAGTGTGATTTTATGTTTGTATATGGTTGCAACTTTTAAATTAAAAAACCCGCGATTTTATGTTTGTATATGGTCACAACTTTTAAATTTAAAAACCCACAATTTTCAAATAAATATGGGCACAATTTGTAGAGGAAAAATCTAGGCACAATTTTTAGGAAAAACAAAAACAGCACAATTTTCAAAAATATCAATTGCAATTTTCACAAGGAAAGAAACTTGCAATTTTTAAAAAAATCCTAATGCCCACGATCTTCTTTGACCTATGATTTTTAAAGAAGAAAAATAAAATGCCTACGATTCGCCAACAAATCCTGTGTTTCCTCTTCACGTGACCACCAACTCCGATACCATGTTATGAAACGAAATAGAAAACACAAAAATATTTTTCTATTATATTCAATAAAACATTACATTGATGAATACTTCCTTTATAGAGCTCGAAGTGAAGATGAAAACAATGCATGACAAATAATCTAAAAATAGAAAACTAATAATAGAAATAAACTAATCTAAACTAATTCACTAAAGTGACTTTATTACAAAAGTAAATTTTAATAAGCTCTAATAGCAATGTCATTGCCAAAGCCAAGATTGTGGTTGTTGCAACTTCTTCCTGAACACTTTGCAAATTGTGGCAGTTTCTACTTCCTCAAAGCTTTGCAGATTGTAGGTTGGCTTTCAGGAGTTGAAGGCAATCGAAGATAAGATTGAGGATCCTTCCTCTTTGGCAACAATGGCAAATGTTGGTCTAGCTAGAAAGGAGACTCTCATGGAGTATAGGGACCTCTAGTGGGTGAAGAATTACTACTTAGACTTGGGAAAGCAATAAACAACCTAATGGTGACCCACTCATGGGGGCATTTCCAGGTATCAAGCACCTTCACCATGCTAACTTTTGGCTCAGGTTTGTTGTGCCTGTTGATGACTATGATGAAGATGCATGTGTTTCACAAGGTCAAGTTTCTGCCTTGGATGTACCTAGAATGAGTGATGGGACTAGCTGTGTTTTGAAAGGGTGGAATGGGATGGCAGTGCAGAACATGGCTGACTCGGAAACTCCCTCTAGTTTTGTTGTTGGTGATTGGGGACAGTGATAGTGATTACTGTTGGTTGGCAGTTTTTTTGGGTGTTGTTGGTCCCCATTTTTTCGCTTTCTTGTTTTTGGGTTAGCTCTTCATTTCTAAACCTTTTGGTTGTTGCTTTTGTAATTGTTTTTCTTTTGCTTGGGCAAAGACCTCAATAGATTTCATCAAAAAAAAAAATGCAAGTTCATTCATTTGACATTTGTAGGCTTATTGACACATAGGCTCAATACGGAAGGCACATAGTACCCAAACAAGATGAATATAATCCAAAGGTTTAAAAAAGACGGGACACAACAAGATGATTTTAACATATTCAACACCCCTACAGCCTAACTTTTCTTCAGAAATTAAGAAATTTTGACTGTTAAAATTTGCAGATGAAAAACAAAAAAAATAAATAATGCTAAAGAATAGTGCTAAAATCCTAGCAACCCTTTCTGAATCAGTATTTGTCAAGAAAATATAGATGTTCAACCAAAGAAACATAGGCTTATCACAGGAAAGTCATCAACTCTTGTGGTTCTCCACACAATAGAATAAGTTTATGAAAGATTGAGAAATTCCCTACAAGATCTTCAATGAAATCCATCTAGTGAATAAAAATAAAGCATTTGATATGAACATAAATAGTTAGCATAGCAGTTTCACATCTACATTTTTTATTCTATTATTATTTTCTAAGTTGCCGAATCAGAATTGGGTACAGGTACAGGTATGTGGGTATAATGCACCAGTACAGCAAAAATAAAAAATTAGAGGTGGGGTAGAGAGAGGAGAGCTGGGTATGTTCTGGGTACGTCTGTACAAAAAACATATAAAAAATAGATAGATAGGTAGATAGATATTTGCAGCCTAAATATAGAATTAAGCTTAAAATACCATATATCATGCATATGCTAAACAACGCCACCATAAATATTAGTTTGGAGATGCATATCTATCTCATGTCATAAATTTAATATTTAATATAGGCACCTCCAGACTGATAAACCTGCTTTTATCAACATGTTGATAATATTTTAAAGAAAAAATAAAGGCACCGTGATAATTTGAAGTTAACTTCCCCTTATTCCTCCATGGTTACTTTTTCTTTTCTCATATTACATCTTTTCAATCATTTTCCCATGGTCTTTTATGAAATCTTTTACAGTTTGTTCTTCTCACATGCCTTCCAATTTTCTTTTCGTTTCAATCTTTAATGCTTTGAACTATGCTCCACTTTCCTTCTTCTTGTGAAAATATATAGCACATAAAATTATTCCCGGTCCTAAAGTCTAAGCAGATATAATTAATAATAAGCCAAAATCAACATAACATCAAAATCATTAAGAACAAGGCAATATAAATCCATTGGTGCCAAAGTAAAAATTGATATGCAAAGGTTTTTTCATGAAATAAACCTTATTAGCAGCACAGGGTATTCAAGCAGCAGTGAGTATGAATTCACATCTTTGTTTCTGGTGTTTGTGTTATCTTTATCAATTATGTATTTGCATTTGTGTTATGTATTAATGTTTGTCACTAGGTTGCCAGAATTCAGACTTCAACCAACAAAACAAGGATATGACCCACAGGGATAGCGGGTTGGGCCCAACAAATCCTCTCATCTTTTCATAAGTGGATGAAGTATCCTAAAGAGCAAGAGGAGAAAGGGAGAAGATAAGCACCCTTTTAATCTTATAAGCCTTCAAACTTTTGACAGCTTATTATTTTCTTATTGTTGCTCGACCCTTATCCTATTTTGGCTGTACAACCAGAGGAAGAAAGATGGGAAGCAGGAATGAGCTAAGCCTGCCAGCACGGAAAGGAGGAGATGTCAGCAGTTTTATACTTCCAGGTGTTAACATTTGTATTTTGTGCCTTTTCCCATCACCTAAAACAAGTGAAATCAGCATATAAAACAAACGTAAGGAAGAAAATATCAACGTTTAAGGTGTTCTGCAGTTGAAAAGTGAACAAAAAAATATGTCAAAATCAATGCCAACGCTTCAATTCGATCTAGAAGCCTTATGTCACTGTCAGATCCATGCGGATTTGGGAGCTGTTTAACGACATTGTTTCAGGTTGGGAAATGACAAACCCTGGGTGAATCCACAGAAGATTTCAATTCAAATCCAATTCCGGGACATTTTGTGCCCAGAATCAGCATGATATCATGCCGATTCTGGGCACAAAATGTCCCGGAATTGGATTTGAATTGAAATCTTCTGTGGATTCACCCAGGGTTTGTCATTTCCCAACCTGAAACAATGTCGTTAAACAGCTCCCAAATCCGCATGGATCTGACAGTGACATAAGGCTTCTAGATCGAATTGAAGCGTTGGCATATCCTGCCGATTCAGTAACTTAGATTATTTTAAATACTTTTTGGAATGAGCTGGGTATTTCTGATGTAGACATCAAGAGAATGTATCACCAACAGCCACAATGTTTTATATTTGTTACATGTACACTTAATAAACAAATGTAGAAATGTTTTATATTTGTTACATGTACACTTAATAAACGAATATAGAAATGTTTTAAATCAGTTTCCCACACAACAATCAAACCACAATGAAGATGTGCAAGTTCTTTAATATGGGAAAAAATACCTTGTTGTGTACTTTGGAAGAGGCATATGCAATGCAACAGTGTTTGCAGTAATCGTATTGGAAAAGTCAGCACGCACTTTCAGCATAACCTCTGCCTAGAAGTTGAAAAATATAAAAAGGAAAGCAAATCAACTTTAATATTCTAAAAACTCTTTACAAATGATGCAAAACTAGCAATAGCTGAACTGCAATCATCAACAATTTAATTAAATGAAACCCCATACATTCAGATAAAAGCTTGCTGTGCAAGATATTTAGGAAGTTTGATTTAAGAATTCAAACCTTGAATGCACCAGCTTCTTCAATCAAAGAATTTACACGAAATGGAGGCTTAAACTCTTGAGTCATACGATAGTTCATAACAGGAAATTCTCCATCTGGGGGCACCTATACATTAAGTGGTATAATAAGCAACAGATTAATAAATAAACATATGAGATGTAACTCATCTTCCTGGCTGAAATTGCTGAGACCATTAATACCATCATTTGCATGACAAAACCTAGCATTACTTTCTCACCAGTGTTAATGTTCGGTCCAAATCAAAGTTGTCTAGCCGAACAGATTCATGGAAATTACAGTCGTCTAACACTACCATTCCTGCCCCAGCAGAGCTGCTGTAATCTGCTATACATCTTTATGTCAGTAAACTAATTACTCTTAAACAAAAACATAAAAATACTTACAACAACACGCAGATACAACTAGAACTTTAGCACCCTTAATCAGTAAAATAATTACTTTTAAATGTTTGCAGGTAGGCATGTCTGCAGTGGGTTAAAATGAGATTAAAACTAAAATACTATTGGACTTGAATATCAATTTAAATAAGAAGCTATGATATATTTAACCATCAAACCCAAAATCCAAAATGTTAAAAAGAGAAATAAATGCTTTTAACTGAAAAGACTTGTAAATTTCACAATAATAAATTAGAAAGGGCATCAAATAAGTGAAGGCCACACATACCATAGCTGGAATGGCCACTTCTCCCAATGCTCAGGTCCTCATTCAAGGCTAGTCGAATTTCAGGGTTGCCTGTCAAATAGCTTTTCATTTGAATGGTCCCATCAATCTCAGATGTCAGTATATACCCCTGTTTCATATCAGTTTATCATTATGGATTATGGCTCCAACACAACAATAAATTATTAAATTCATCAACAACATCTGCAGTAAAAATTAAGAAACAGAAAAACACTCAATATGCATGCATTTCGAAGTAATTTAATTTTTCAATTAATCTGCAGTAATCAATTATTTGCAACAGTTATGCACAACTTCATGCTTTTAACGAGATTCTGTGGAAGTACTCACACTAGAGCTAAAAGTTACACTTATTTTTTCAATGATATCAACAAAAACTTCCTCTCGTTTTCTGCCTCCAGACTCATTGGCCACAACCGATTTTGTAACAGCTGTTCCAGGCATTCGCTTTGATCCTTGCTGTATAATCTCAAAGCTCAATGGTGAAAGCTACATTCATTTAACTACTTTGGAATAAATCAGACTGGAATTTCAAATCTCTTGGGTGAAGCTCAATCATAGAGTAGTAATATTTGAAATTCAAATGAGAATGTAATAACAAAAGCTTCAAAATATTATTACCATGAACAAAGAAGCAGGACCAAGTGCTGGCAAACGTCCAGAATCTACTACAATTGGCTCATTAAAGATAAAGGACTTCAGTACTTCAGTTGAAGTAGTCTGTGGATAGCCAAAATCCTGTCACACAAACAAAGAATCATACATGGCACAAATATGGTTATTTTTACAGTGTAAATATGATCCATTAAATTGCTACATCAAAAGTTGCTTGTAAACTCTCATTGCCAATAAAAATATTTAAATACCTCGTAATTTGCAAAAAAGAATAGACTCATAAATTTATAATTCAGTGACTTGTCAAATGTCGATACACAATGAAAATTGCAATCAATATTCAATAATCTTCATATTACTCTTCATCGAGAGCATCAAAGTCAACATTTGGTTCAATTTCATTTGAACCACTATGAGTTACAAGGCCACTTCCACTAGCCATGTTATATGTAGATGTTGCCTCATTTAAAGAGATTTTTGGCAAGTTGTGTGACAATAACGTCTAAGTCGGCACACTCAAGAGTTAGATCACAATTCCTTGTTACCCCCTTATTGTAATCAAGTTTCTTATGTGATGAGATCCCAATAATTAGTGGGGATCTGAGAGTGGAGACCTCAATGGGGTTGAGGGGTAGCACCCCTCATGGGGGTGTAAAGGCAATACCCCCAATAGGGTCGAGGGGCAATACCTCGAATAAAAATGTTTTAAAAAATAATTTTCTTTTCTTTTTCTTTGGGTGGCCCTTGGGTCCCCCTATATTTGCCCAATAGTGGCCCGAGTTCACCCAAGGTCCCATCCAAGCACCCTGGGTTCCCTACAGGTCATCCTCCTTTAGTGAAGGACCCACAAAGAACCCTAGGTGCCCAAGCAGAACCCTAGGCGAACCCTGGCTGCTCCTGTCACGAGGCTTCTACCCAAACCAATTTAGTACAAGACTAGGACCCAAGGGGCATACTAGCAACATAGTGTTTAAGGATGGAATTGAAAAGATCATATAAGATGCTAGACAGAAAATTGTTCCAAGAAAAAGCCTATTCACTGCACCAATGGCATTAATTAGGGAAAAGGATGGCTATTTTTGCATGTGCAATGATTTTCATACACTAAATAACAAGATTATAAAGAACTGGTTTCTTTCTCTTGAAGTGGATGGGTTAATCAATGAGTTACATGTGTTTGCACCCCAATTTTTATGTCTAAATTTTCCTTTGTTCTCCTCCAAAGGTTGTACATTTGACCTTGTCCACCCTTTGCTAATAACTAATCTGAGAAATTCTAAATGGTTTCCCTAAAGTGTCAAATGGTGCAAAGTCTCATAAAATGTCCAAGTCTTGGCCTTGTCTATTGTTTCCCTTGATACTCATGTATTTGTCACCTTGTCGGAGTCTCAAGGTCGTTCATACCTTTATACCTCCCATGTAGATCCCAATACCTTGCTTTAATCCTTCCAAAATCAATTAAGTGTTGAGTTTGTCACCCTTTTGGACTTTCGAGGTTTCCTACACATTCATACCTCCTCTAGCATCCTTGATCTCTAAAGCCCGAAGGTCATAAAATCCTAAGTGATTGTCATAAAAGCCTTCTTCCATCCATCCCCTAAGTCTTGACACCCAATTTTATTCTTTGTTAAAATTTTCCCAATTGTTGTCGACCTTTCAAGGTTTTAGATCCCTCCATCCCCGTCGAACTTGTCATCTTAGTCATGCCTTCCTTGAAAGTCCAACACCCCAACATTCCCTTAAGTCTTTCCCAAAATTCCTTTAAGTCTTTTGAACTTTCGAAGTTTCTTATCCCTTCATACCATCCCTTCCAATCCCGACATCCCTAAAGTCCACTTTTCCTCTATCCCTTTCATCAAAATTTTGAAGTTTCTAGTTCCCTGATACCCTTATATGGATGATGTCATGCTAACATCATGCTAATGTTAGTAATTAATTGTTGAGGTTGGACTCTCATTCGTTCCTTAACTCAATACCATTTTAATCCTTACCTAAAACTTTGATTCTGATCCATGTTGATGTTAGCAATTCTGATGTGATGACATCATGCTAACATCATCAATCTATCAAACTTTCGAAGTTCCTCATCCATCCCATCTTTCAATATCCATTCCTTTTTTGTCTTTTGATTCCTCGACTCCTTGCGGCTTTGATTTTGACATGTGGTATAAGTTTCGTGCAACCCCTAACTATTTAAATTCCCACTATTTCTCACTATAGCTCCCACCTACCATCCTAGATGGCTTAGAGCCTCATTAATGACCCAATTTGGCATTGCAACTACTGGGGTAATTCGATGGTGGCCAAAAACCATTTTATATGCAAATTTGCACTACACAGATCCAAAGGATAACTTTGGCACTCAACCCATACCATAGTTATTGTTTCTAAGCCCGATGACTAACATGCCATCTCCAAGTTGTTCTTTCAATGGATTTTTCAAGCGATTTCCTCATCGTTGCACAAGATTTCTCATGCCATTAATGTTCATAGGTATGGTGAATGGACAAAGGATAATTTGCTCACAGTTCCAAATGGTCATGGTTCCCAAAGAGGCAATTTTGATACACAACATTTATGATAA